>NW_025906082.1:0-13500 GCF_018835915.1 Vigna umbellata
AACACCAACATTTTTGAAAAAGAAAACCAAATCAAACAATATTTTTAACAATCTCTCCCAAACTAATGAATCCCCTATTAATACATCATAAGTTACTTAAATATTCAAATATAAGATATTACACTTTTATAAAGAGTGATAGAATTTAAATTTATCTAAGTTACACACAAATAATTAATCTTCCAACAGCGCCATATTTATCTGGATCCTACCCTGAAATAGTTAATTAAGGTTGTCAAATAACAATATAGATACACTTGAAATAAAATACACAGTCTATAAAATATTATGCATTTCATATTATCAACAAATTAATAAAAAATGAAAACAAATATCTCCTATCTAATTTTGCTATCTATAAATCAAATTTAACTTAAGAAAAAGTATGTATTTTGTTTTTAATTATTATTATGTTGGCTTGATTCTTAATTTTGTATTTTAATTTTATTTAAATTTTGAAAAAAACTTCTAGTTATTGGTTTTTCCAATTTAATTATTTAGTTTTTAAAAATATTTAATTTGATTTTTTTCTTTTTAAAAAATATCAAATTTAATTTTTTTTACTTACATTTGTCAAGAACGGGAGTTCTCTACATATATTTCACATATTTTTACTAATTTAGTTTTCTCTACACAAATAGTCAAATTTCTACAGAAAATTCTCATTCTTGGCAACTGTAAAAAGGATCAAATTAAATATTTTTAAAAGAAAACTGGAATAAAATTAAAAAACCATACCTATTCTGAAATTATATTCTTTCATGATGATAAGTTCTTAGAAGTGTGGCAAAATTGTAATGTTGGTGGTTCTGTAAACATTGTAATAAATTATGAGAGGTTTGGACAAAAAGGCTAGAATAATCATCACGATGTTAAATAGATCTTTTTTTTTATTTATCTGAAAAATTAAAAAGTTAATGATAACGATAGTTATCTTTAATTTTTGGTTTAAACCCTTTAATTGTCCTAATTTATGTGAGATTTTTCCATTTTGATTCCCTTCTTATTAGAATTTCCAATTGAGTTCTTATAAGTGGTAATTTGCATCAAATAAGCCCCTGCCGTTAAATTTCATTAACGGGATTAAGTTTTTTGCACATGTGGAAGGATGGCGTGTTTTTTTCTTGAAACGTGGCTTGTTCAGAGTTTAAACGTAGCATTATTCGTTGAATTATTTTAAAGGTAATGATATAAAATTAGGGAAATCTGAAATGGGATTTAGGGTTCAAAGAAATTGAATCTGGGATTAGAAATCTGATAGGAGAGTGCATCCGAAGCTTGATCGAAGTGTTTAGTGGAGACGATACAGACTTGACTAGGGATTTGGAGGTTCGTGATTGGAGTTTGGACGTCAAGCGTGAAGTCGTTGTAGGTGTGCATGAAGTGGAATTTACTGGAAGGTTAGTATGTGTACTTTACATAGATGTAAATTTAATATTCGGTTGTTTCTGTTGTTATCTGGGGATGCTTTTTTGAATGTGGGGTTAGGGTTGTCTGAAAATGTGGTGTTTGCATATTGCGGTTGTGGTCCCCCATGTCCCCCATCTTTAAACCCTTTGTTTGTTCTGTCATTATCACTTTAATAATTGTATTTTTTTGTCGTTTTAGGGTTATTTGTCACTTAAACGGACAAGTTTATTTATATGTTGTGCACACTATCTCTCAACTTGATATGATTCACATGATTGAATACAACGTTGATGAGGGAGGTGAGGAAGTTGCACCTCAGGTTAATGAGGGTGGTGAGGTTGCACAATTTGCTGAGAGTGTAGATGATGGTTTGAGGCAAGTGTTGGATGAGGGGGTAGGTGATGATGGTGAGAGGATAAAAGCACAGGATGTTAGTCATGCTGAGATGACAGAAGCAGCTGAAGATGAGGGTGAGAGGATAGAAGTTGATGAAGGAGATGTTGAGAGGACAGAAGCAGATGTAGTTCAAGAAGAGAGATAGAGGTTGAGGAAGGTGATGTTGAAGGTGAGAGGATAGAAGCAAATGTAGTTCAGGAAGAGAGGATAGAGGTTGAGGAAGATGATGGTGAGAGGACAACAACAGATGAAGTGCAGGAAGAGAGGATAGAGGGATAAGAACCTGATGTTGAGGCTGAGAGTAGAAAAGCATATGAAGTTCAAATTGAGGCTGAGAGGATAGAGGTTGAGGAAGCTGATGGTGAGAGGACAACAACAGATGAAGTGCAGGAAGATGAGGGCGAGAGGACAGAGGTTGAGGAAGGTGATGTTGAGAGGACAGCAACAGATGAAGTGCATGAAGAAATGATACAGGTTGAGGAAGCTGGTGTTGAGGCTGAGAGGATAAAAGCACAAGATGGTGAGGGTCATAGGTTAGATGGTTAGGCTTACATAATAGAAGTACAAGACTTGGAGGATATAGAAGTAGAAGTCTATGATTGGAGTACATCACGTGATAATGATGATGGTGAGATGCACAATGAGGATGGGTTAGTAGACATAAATGTGCAGTGTGATGTAAGTGATAGTTGTGGTAATTTGGAGGTTGAGGTTGAACCTATTTTACTTGGGTCTGAGTCAGATATGGAAGAAGATGATATTAATGATTCTATTTGGTTCAATGACGAATGACAATATGAGGACTTAACTTCTCCTGATATTAGTGATGAGGACAATGAGGATGAAGAAGGGTATGGACATTTTTCTACGTTTACTATGCCCAAAAAAATGATTGATTTCAACTTGGAAGTGGGAACATATTTCGTGCATAAACAAGACATCCTTGATGCCATCAAAAGTTATGCAGTAGATTATGTGAAAATTTTGAAACTTGTTAAAAATGATAAAAAAAGAATTAGGGTTAAATGTTTGGGATCAAAAGGAGAATGTTCGTGGATTGCATATTTTGGTTTCATGGATGCAGTAAAGTCATGGCAACTGAGGATTGTGGTTGACATTCATACATGCAGTAGGGAACACAAGTTGCGAGTATTCAATGTAAAATGACTTAGTAGAAAATTGGAAAAAACACTGAAAGAGAATCCTAATGTAAAGGGAGTTGATATTAGAGATAAAATTACTAGGAAATGGAATATAGCAATTTCTAAGAACATGACTTACATGGCCAAAGCCTATGCATCAGACTAAGTGGCTGGGTCCTTCAGTAAGCAGTATAGTAGAATTTATGATTATGCTCATGAGTTATTCGGAAGAAATCCTGTCTCCACAATCAAGGTGAAAGTTGAGTCATATGATGGGAAATCAATCTTCAAGAGGTTTTACGCATGCCTAAAGGCATGCAAAGATAACTTTGTCTTATGCAGGCCAGTCATTGGCCTTGATGGAGCCTTTTTGAAAGGCAGACATCGTGGTGAGCTATTAACTGTTATGGCTCGTGATGCAAACGACCAAATGTTGCCACTAGCGTATGCAATCGTAGAAGTTGAGAACAAGGAGACTTAGACTTGGTTTATGGAGCTATTGATTGAAGACCTTGGTGGACCTGAGGTGTGTTCTTCACTTACAATCATATCAGATCAAGAGAAGGTAACTTCCATTATAATTATTGACTTCTATCTTATACAAATTTATTCAAATCAATACCATCTCACCATTTTTATTCTTCATTCACAGGGTTTGTTACAAGCAGTACAAGATGTTGTTCCTCGAGTTGCACAAAGATTTTGTGGAAGGCATTTATATGCCAACTTTAGGAAGAAATTCCTTGGAAAGAACCTGAAAAAGCTTATGTGGAGGGCAGCTATAGCAACCCACCCACAAAAATGGGAGAATGAGATTAGATGTATCAAAGAGGTCAACCAAGATGCTTTTCGACACTTGTTAGCTATTCCTCCAAGGTTTGGCACTCTCGGTTTACATAAATTTTACTTTCTTGTTACTCAACATATTTATTGTGTGACATACATCTTTATTGAAGGTTTTGGTCTAGATAAAGGTTCACAACCACAAAGAATTGGATTCCCAGGTATCCAAAATTTATGACATGTATATCTTTGTTTATGTTATCCGAGATAGTAAAAAACTAATGTTACCTATTGATTGATAGCTGGTCTACACAAAGGCTATTTGAAGTCAGACATGTGTCCCAAAGTGGAGAAACGTTTGTGGTGGATGTAGATCAATATTCATGCTCCTGCAGGAAATGAAGCATCAGTGGCATACCTTGTGTACATGCACTGGCAGCAATGAGGTTTCTCAATATAGATCCAGAGGACTACATACCTGTGTGCTTTAAAAAGTCTACATATGAAGAAATTTATTCCTCCATTATATATCCCATTAATGGAAATAACCTTTGGGAGGTAACCCAAAGTCCAGATGTCATGCCTCCATCAACAAGACAGATGCCTGGTCGTCCTAAGAAGAAAAGGAGGTTAGAGCAATGGGAGTTGAAGNCTGTGGTTTTGGTTCAGAAAGGATGCATATTTCTGTTAAGGGTGTTGAGGGTACGTGAGAGTATGCATCCTTCTGCTCATTTCTACTTATAAATAGCTAATGTGTAAAGTAAGTATCTTTTGTTTTTTGACTTACTCTGTAATTCTATTCTTTCATGATGATAAATTCTTTTAGGTGTGGCAAAATTGTAATGTTGGTGGCTCTTACAATCTAAATGAATAATTAACTGCAGTGTTCTTACTTCACTTTTTTCCATGCACTGAGGGTGCAATAGTAGCTGCATCTAGCTCTGCAGAAATAGAACGAAACAGAATTGAATTAATATTAAACTGAATCGAACTTTTTTTAAAACGATTTAATTAATATTTTTCTTTAATTAAAATGAATTATTTTTTAAGAGCATTATTTAAAAGTTTTATTATTATTATTACTAGTGAAAATGTATATGCCCATTTACTGTGTACTTACTTTTATTTGTTATGATAAGAAACAATAATAAAGTGTAGTTAAATTTTGTTATAGATAATTATTTTAATTCAAAAAAATAGTTAAATTTAAAAATAAACAATTAAATTGAAAAAAATAGTGAAAATAAAATAGAGTTACTTTAAAAGGGTAAAGTCGATTTAAAAAATGTTATTTAAAAATTAAAATAGGAAATAAAATGTGGTCATCAAGAAAGAAACAATTCTTTTTATATAATAGTATGGATATAATGGTGAAACTATCAAAATGATCTAAATATTTACTTCTTATATTCAGAAGCATTGTATTTGACAAAATAATATTATTTTTGTGGTTTTCTTAACTTGTTGTCGGAGTCTAATTGGAATAAATGTCTATCTCATTCTTATAACAGTATTTGTGATTTAATGGTATTGATTCTGTTTTCTTTGTAAGCTTTTCTTTTGGATATGTTTTATTTTCCCTATGGTCATTCTTCTAAATTCTTCTAGATAGCCTTTAGTCTCTATCCTTTTCCTTTTCTGTTTTAGTGTTCAATTTTAGTAACTTATATTTTTTATTTTGTTATGTTATTTATCAAAAGAAAAACATTACATACGAAAATAAAATTAAACTATTAGAATAACACCAACATTTTTGAAAAAGAAAACCAAATCAAACAATATTTTTAACAATCTCTCCCAAACTAATGAATCCCCTATTAATACATCATAAGTTACTTAAATATTCAAATATAAGATATTACACTTTTATAAAGAGTGATAGAATTTAAATTTATCTAAGTTACACACAAATAATTAATCTTCCAACAGCGCCATATTTATCTGGATCCTACCCTGAAATAGTTAATTAAGGTTGTCAAATAACAATATAGATACACTTGAAATAAAATACACAGTCTATAAAATATTATGCATTTCATATTATCAACAAATTAATAAAAAATGAAAACAAATATCTCCTATCTAATTTTGCTATCTATAAATCAAATTTAACTTAAGAAAAAGTATGTATTTTGTTTTTAATTATTATTATGTTGGCTTGATTCTTAATTTTGTATTTTAATTTTATTTAAATTTTGAAAAAAACTTCTAGTTATTGGTTTTTCCAATTTAATTATTTAGTTTTTAAAAATATTTAATTTGATTTTTTTCTTTTTAAAAAATATCAAATTTAATTTTTTTTACTTACATTTGTCAAGAACGGGAGTTCTCTACATATATTTCACATATTTTTACTAATTTAGTTTTCTCTACACAAATAGTCAAATTTCTACAGAAAATTCTCATTCTTGGCAACTGTAAAAAGGATCAAATTAAATATTTTTAAAAGAAAACTGGAATAAAATTAAAAAACCATACCTATTCTGAAATTATATTCTTTCATGATGATAAGTTCTTAGAAGTGTGGCAAAATTGTAATGTTGGTGGTTCTGTAAACATTGTAATAAATTATGAGAGGTTTGGACAAAAAGGCTAGAATAATCATCACGATGTTAAATAGATCTTTTTTTTATTTATCTGAAAAATTAAAAAGTTAATGATAACGATAGTTATCTTTAATTTTTGGTTTAAACCCTTTAATTGTCCTAATTTATGTGAGATTTTTCCATTTTGATTCCCTTCTTATTAGAATTTCCAATTGAGTTCTTATAAGTGGTAATTTGCATCAAATAAGCCCCTGCCGTTAAATTTCATTAACGGGATTAAGTTTTTTGCACATGTGGAAGGATGGCGTGTTTTTTTCTTGAAACGTGGCTTGTTCAGAGTTTAAACGTAGCATTATTCGTTGAATTATTTTAAAGGTAATGATATAAAATTAGGGAAATCTGAAATGGGATTTAGGGTTCAAAGAAATTGAATCTGGGATTAGAAATCTGATAGGAGAGTGCATCCGAAGCTTGATCGAAGTGTTTAGTGGAGACGATACAGACTTGACTAGGGATTTGGAGGTTCGTGATTGGAGTTTGGACGTCAAGCGTGAAGTCGTTGTAGGTGTGCATGAAGTGGAATTTACTGGAAGGTTAGTATGTGTACTTTACATAGATGTAAATTTAATATTCGGTTGTTTCTGTTGTTATCTGGGGATGCTTTTTTGAATGTGGGGTTAGGGTTGTCTGAAAATGTGGTGTTTGCATATTGCGGTTGTGGTCCCCCATGTCCCCCATCTTTAAACCCTTTGTTTGTTCTGTCATTATCACTTTAATAATTGTATTTTTTTGTCGTTTTAGGGTTATTTGTCACTTAAACGGACAAGTTTATTTATATGTTGTGCACACTATCTCTCAACTTGATATGATTCACATGATTGAATACAACGTTGATGAGGGAGGTGAGGAAGTTGCACCTCAGGTTAATGAGGGTGGTGAGGTTGCACAATTTGCTGAGAGTGTAGATGATGGTTTGAGGCAAGTGTTGGATGAGGGGGTAGGTGATGATGGTGAGAGGATAAAAGCACAGGATGTTAGTCATGCTGAGATGACAGAAGCAGCTGAAGATGAGGGTGAGAGGATAGAAGTTGATGAAGGAGATGTTGAGAGGACAGAAGCAGATGTAGTTCAAGAAGAGAGATAGAGGTTGAGGAAGGTGATGTTGAAGGTGAGAGGATAGAAGCAAATGTAGTTCAGGAAGAGAGGATAGAGGTTGAGGAAGATGATGGTGAGAGGACAACAACAGATGAAGTGCAGGAAGAGAGGATAGAGGGATAAGAACCTGATGTTGAGGCTGAGAGTAGAAAAGCATATGAAGTTCAAATTGAGGCTGAGAGGATAGAGGTTGAGGAAGCTGATGGTGAGAGGACAACAACAGATGAAGTGCAGGAAGATGAGGGCGAGAGGACAGAGGTTGAGGAAGGTGATGTTGAGAGGACAGCAACAGATGAAGTGCATGAAGAAATGATACAGGTTGAGGAAGCTGGTGTTGAGGCTGAGAGGATAAAAGCACAAGATGGTGAGGGTCATAGGTTAGATGGTTAGGCTTACATAATAGAAGTACAAGACTTGGAGGATATAGAAGTAGAAGTCTATGATTGGAGTACATCACGTGATAATGATGATGGTGAGATGCACAATGAGGATGGGTTAGTAGACATAAATGTGCAGTGTGATGTAAGTGATAGTTGTGGTAATTTGGAGGTTGAGGTTGAACCTATTTTACTTGGGTCTGAGTCAGATATGGAAGAAGATGATATTAATGATTCTATTTGGTTCAATGACGAATGACAATATGAGGACTTAACTTCTCCTGATATTAGTGATGAGGACAATGAGGATGAAGAAGGGTATGGACATTTTTCTACGTTTACTATGCCCAAAAAAATGATTGATTTCAACTTGGAAGTGGGAACATATTTCGTGCATAAACAAGACATCCTTGATGCCATCAAAAGTTATGCAGTAGACGATGAGAAAAATTTGAAACTTGTTAAAAATGATAAAAAAAGAATTAGGGTTAAATGTTTGGGATCAAAAGGAGAATGTCCGTGGAGAGCATATTTTGGTTTCATGGATGCAGTAAAGTCATGGCAACTGAGGACTGTGGTTGACAAGCATACATGCAGTAGGGAACACAAGTTGCGAGTATTCAATGTAAAATGACTTAGTAGAAAATTGGAAAAAACACTGAAAGAGAATCCTAATGTAAAGGGAGTTGATATTAGAGATAAAATTACTAGGAAATGGAATATAGCAATTTCTAAGAACATGACTTACATGGCCAAAGCCTATGCATCAGACAAAGTGGCTGGGTCCTTCAGTAAGCAGTATAGTAGAATTTATGATTATGCTCATGAGTTATTCGGAAGAAATCCTGTCTCCACAATCAAGGTGAAAGTTGAGTCATATGATGGGAAATCAATCTTCAAGAGGTTTTACGCATGCCTAAAGGCATGCAAAGATAACTTTGTCTTATGCAGGCCAGTCATTGGCCTTGATGGAGCCTTTTTGAAAGGCAGACATCGTGGTGAGCTATTAACTGTTATGGCTCGTGATGCAAACGACCAAATGTTGCCACTAGCGTATGCAATCGTAGAAGTTGAGAACAAGGAGACTTAGACTTGGTTTATGGAGCTATTGATTGAAGACCTTGGTGGACCTGAGGTGTGTTCTTCACTTACAATCATATCAGATCAAGAGAAGGTAACTTCCATTATAATTATTGACTTCTATCTTATACAAATTTATTCAAATCAATATCATCTCACCATTTTTATTCTTCATTCACAGGGTTTGTTACAAGCAGTACAAGATGTTGTTCCTCGAGTTGCACAAAGATTTTGTGGAAGGCATTTATATGCCAACTTTAGGAAGAAATTCCTTGGAAAGAACCTGAAAAAGCTTATGTGGAGGGCAGCTATAGCAACCCACCCACAAAAATGGGAGAATGAGATTAGATGTATCAAAGAGGTCAACCAAGATGCTTTTCGACACTTGTTAGCTATTCCTCCAAGGTTTGGCACTCTCGGTTTACATAAATTTTACTTTCTTGTTACTCAACATATTTATTGTGTGACATACATCTTTATTGAAGGTTTTGGTCTAGATAAAGGTTCACAACCACAAAGAATTGGATTCCCAGGTATCCAAAATTTATGACATGTATATCTTTGTTTATGTTATCCGAGATAGTAAAAAACTAATGTTACCTATTGATTGATAGCTGGTCTACACAAAGGCTATTTGAAGTCAGACATGTGTCCCAAAGTGGAGAAACGTTTGTGGTGGATGTAGATCAATATTCATGCTCCTGCAGGAAATGAAGCATCAGTGGCATACCTTGTGTACATGCACTGGCAGCAATGAGGTTTCTCAATATAGATCCAGAGGACTACATACCTGTGTGCTTTAAAAAGTCTACATATGAAGAAATTTATTCCTCCATTATATATCCCATTAATGGAAATAACCTTTGGGAGGTAACCCAAAGTCCAGATGTCATGCCTCCATCAACAAGACAGATGCCTGGTCGTCCTAAGAAGAAAAGGAGGTTAGAGCAATGGGAGTTGAAGAAAAGTAGCACCAGAATGTCAAAAGGAGGATTACTGAAGAGATGTGGCATTTGTAGGGAAGTGGGCCACATCAGAAAAAACTGCCCCAAGACAAACCAGGTGTAGGAAGAGGGACAACAACCCCGTTCATTGCCTGAGGGTGAAGCAGATGGACAAAAACCACTTCTGAGTTGAAGATTGTTATCTGTTTTAGTAGTACCAAATGTAATAGGGAAAAGTTTGATGTTTATCATCTTATAGACATGTCTTCATAACAATGCTTTAATGTTTTAGTATGTAATAGACTATTCAATTGTATTAATATACAAATGTTCAGTTCGAAGCCTATGCATTTTCTTTATTCTCCTGATATTAAATTTTATTATTTATCATCATTGTGCCCTTAGTTCAATTCCTCTTAAAGTTATGTTTACTCAGGTTCCAAGAATACAATATTTTCTATGTTTTATTCACAACTGTTTTACAGGTTGTATGTTTTATTCAGAAGTGTTTACTCAGCCTTTATTGAGAATTGTTTTACAGTTTCTATGCACATGCTATGTTATACATAGGGCAACTGCTGACAACAAAATGATACCAAAACAATAAAACTGATTTTTCCCAAATTATCATTTCATTCAGGATCTGAAACTGATACATCTTCATTGCAAAAAACGTAAATACATTAAACAGAACTACACTAAAATTACTACTAATACCAAAACAGACCTAAATTATAAAGCTCTTCCCATCAACATTGCAATTATAATGATGTTCATCACACATAGAACACTTACAACCCCAACCAAAAATTTAATCCAACTTTGAAGACCCATCACAACTTTCTGCACACCAACTATCTTCTTATCACTTTCATTTTCAAAACTCTTCACCAACCTCTCATCATTTGCTTCTAGCACCTCACAACTAACACTTTCTTCAATTCCCCAATCACTCAACCACCTGAAGTAGTTGCATCCCCCATTTTCACTTCCAACCTTATACCTAGGGCACACTAGTACAAAATGTGCTTTTAAACTCGCACAATAAACCTTTCTTTACACCAAACCGCTGCCTATTCAGACACGGTGGCAGTTTCGTTATTAACGAAACCTTATAGGCCTCGGTTCAAACTAAACCGGTGCCAAAAAGAGCTATCACTTCGGCTGTGAAGGCAACCGATGCCTAATTAGCAGTTTCTGGCGCAGTTTCTAACGCGGTTAAGAGAAACCCAAGATGGAAAAGGTATACAGCATCGGTTGGTGGAAGGACCGAGGCATAAGCCTCTAATGCCTCAGGCACAATAAGGTCCCGAGGCATATAAGCCTCTCTTATTTCCCCAAAATTTTCCCCAAATGTTGAAGGAAAACCTATCTTCTTGCTCGCTTTCGCCTCCCCTCGCTCTCCCTCCCTCCGCTCACTCTCGCCTCCCTCCCCTCGCTCTCGCTCTCGCCTCCCGCCCCTCGTTCTTGCCTCCCTTCGCTCTCGCGTCCCTCCCCTCGCTCTCGCTCTCGCCTCCCTCCCCTCGCTCTCGCCTCCAAAATCTCCTGCGAGTGCGTCGCCTCTGGAGGGAAGAGCAACCAGTGGTGGTGCGTCAATGGTGGCGACGGTGCTAGGTGGTGATGAACGGAGTGTTGTGATGGTGTGTCAATGGAGTTTTTTGGTGAAAAAGGTGAGTGCGATTGGGGTTTGATGTTGATGGTGGTGGTGCAAATTAGGGTTTGATGACGGCGGAGGAGGAGGAGAAGCGGTGGAGGAGGAGAAGCGGCAGAGGCAACAACGATTGAGGTGGCGGAGGAGGAAGCGAACGACGACTCTGCAGCTCTGTAAGGGAGACGAACAACGCGGGGATGGGGACAAGAGCGGCTCTGTTCGCTGGTCACTGGTGTCTCTGTGGTGGAGAATGTCTCGGTCTGAGAAGGTGAGATTTGGGTCTGTTCCCTGCGTATGAGTTTCTTTGAGAGCTTAGAGCTCGTTGCATCTGTGTTGGGTTTGACCGTGAGGTAGATTGAGGGCACTGGATGGCAGTAGACTCTTGGATTGGGGGCAGATTGAGCTTAGTTGGGTCTGCAATTTTGGATGGGAGTAACCGTGAACATTTTCTGTGCTTTCTGCTTCAGTGCTTTCTGCAACTTCCTGGAACATTTTCTGGAAAATAAAAAACCACTATATGCCTCGGTTCAGGTCCCAAGTGGGGTAGTAGAATCCGAGATATTGACTCGGTTCAGCAGAAACTGAGGCATAATCCTATCATTTTTGGACTTGGTTCACAACCGAGGCAAAAAGAGGTAGATTTTTTACCTCGTTTGTATATGCCTCGGTTACGGAACCGATGTCTATAACCGAAAATAACCGAGGCCATATCCCTTGATTGCACTAGTGGCAACCCCAGAATTGTTTGCCACGATTCTTACTGGTTTTCGCAGTCCTCAACACAGACTTATCTCCACAATGGCAGATCAGTGAACCATCATTCCTGTTCCACCCTCCATCTCCACGAGAGCTCATAGATCGCAAATGTTTCTTCCACACTCATTGCAAGTGGAAGAGGAACACGAATGACCCATCGACATTGTTGCGTCTTCTGCTTTCGCACTCCTCACTGTCCAAACTTCAACTGCTTCCCAATCCTAAAAAAAAACAACCCAAATTACTTCGCGCAAGGTAAAGAATTCTAAATCCTATATATTTCACAAATCAGATTATTTCAATTTAATAACCATGAATAATGTCACGTTTAAACTCTGAACAAGCCACATTTCAAGAAAAAAATACGTCATCCTCCTACCTGTGTAAAAGCTTAACTCCGTTAATAAAATTTAACGATAGAACTTATTTGATGCAAATTACCATTTATATAAACTTAATTGGGATTCTAATAAAAAAGAAATCAAAATAAAAAAACCTTACACTGAAACAACTAAATGGTTTAAACCTTAATTTTTTAACTCTCAAATTATATTAAGCAGGTTAGAGAAGGAGGCGGTACCATTTATGTGACGTGATTGAAGGACAATTTTACAATTGAAAAACAGTTACTGTTTAATATCTGAATTGAAATCAAACTCTCTTTTTTTCTGTTGGTTTTCCCTCTTGTAATATCCTTTTTATGGTTAAACTTAACATTATAAACAAAATTCAAAGTATCATTATCCTATAAAAAAACTTGTATAGTTATAAAAAAATATAAAGCAAAATAGTAAAAATTTATTAGTGTTAAAACATCACTGTTCCGTTTTATAAAAGAATTTTGATTCGATTTAGGCTGTCAAAATTATTAGTTTGAAAACTATTGTTTTAAAAACATGCTGGAATTAATTATTTATATAGTTTTTTTTGTCTTATTATAATATTCAATAAATAAATTAATTTTTATTACGTGCTAATGAGTAAACAATACCTACTATTGTTCTGATGCGCATGATCATCTACCAACACATGTCTTATTAATGAGAGTGTTTGACTACCAACACATGTCTTATTAATGAGAGTGTTTGACTTTAAAGGTTGATATTATAATGTAAACCTTTAGGAGAAATTCCCAAGGCTCAAAAACATATCTAGAATATTTTTTCCTAACTACTGACCGTGTCATATCTAAAAAAATTTATTTTTATAATATGAAGAAATAAAGAAACTATTGTAATTATCTGGAAATACTATATATAT
>NW_025906088.1:0-20409 GCF_018835915.1 Vigna umbellata
CGGACGATCGGTTTGATAGTCATCCTTTCATTACCGATCGTCCTTAACGATCGTCACCACTGATCGGTAAGGACTCTCAGACGATCGGCTGTACCGTTCGTCAGGTTTTGTTTACTTCTCGTTACTGGTTCTGTTGTCTTCTCACTGCCGATCGACTCTACTCTCGGACTATCGGTCGTAACGTTCGACAGGTTCAGTTGTCTTCTCACTACCGATCGTCTTCTCTCTAGGACGATCGGTCTAGGAAGCTGACGATCGGTCTAGGAAGCTGCTCGGTCTGCGTTCTACTTGTCTTAGTTGTTTCTTTATTTTTTTTGTATAAATACTTTGTTTTGTTGTTTATTCTGCAACTTTTCAATACAATTCATTTTCAGTTTGTTCTTTCTGGTTTTCTCTTTCTCGTTTCTCTGATCACTTACATTAATAGCTCTTTTTCTATTGTTTACACTTTTTTAGGTTTTTTAACATAGGTCAATTTTGTTTGTTATTTATAAAAATGGGATAATTAACTAAAAAATCACATCACATATGGACAAGTTCTATGGAGTTTATACTACTTCTAAATTGAAATTACAGTGAGTAAAAACGACTTTTTCATTAAATTTAAAAAAGTGAAGTCGTCCTAATGATTTTTATAAAAATATTTTAAACATAAGTCGTTATATGTGGTAGTGATTTTCAATTGAGCTTAAATTTCTTCAAAATGATTTCAGTTTAATGAATTTTTCTAATAACTTTTTTTATTTTTTTAAATATAGTCAAGTATGAATTAATTTTAAATTATGGTGGTGTTAGAAATATGAATATTTGGATTTAAAATAATAATAATAATTCCATAATATTCAAAATTCATTTATCTATGACTTCCCGTGTCATATGAATGTCTTATTCTTGGTTTTTTAGGTTATTGTTGTAATTATTGTTTATTGTTTTCATCACTCTATTCATTTTGAGGAAAATGGGATGGTGACCTATTTTTTTATGATATTTAAAAGGGATTTGTGAAGGATAAAATGACATTGATGAAGTCTCTGGATTATGTGCAAACCGTAGTGTCAAGCTTGAAGTGGCAAACATGTTTGAGTGAGATGGAAAGAATGTGTACAACGAAGGACTTGTTGGAAGGGAATGTTTGATGGGTTGTCAATCTAGGGTAGAAATATTCAAACATTTGACTATAATCCATAGACAACACACCAAAAGATTGTAGGCGATGTAGAAAATCTCTAAAAGACCCGACATGGGCAAGGAAAGGTTGTGAAGGAGGATGAGGATGTTCCTATGGCATATCATATTATAACATAAATAATGGATGACAAAATCTATAATAATCAACCGAATTATTTCATCACAGTTGTAAGGAGTCAAGAAAATCTGAAACCAAATGGATTACATTGTATGTAAATCTCAAAGATAGTGAAAATGAAAATAACATTGCATATTCGTGTTATGGAAGTACTACTGTCTAGTATGTAATTAATCAAAAGTCCAACGAAATTAACTAACTAAAGTGGAACTAGGGTTCATCCTATGAATGAGTCGAGACTATTAATATAATAAATAGTTGCATGTTATTTATGACATGAAATTAATTGTATGCATGCAAGGGACACTTTAAAAAATAAATGTTTTACCTATTTGTAATGGGAAAATCACTTCTTGTAGCAATTGGTTGATTCCTTAAAGGCTCTATTTGTGGAGGTATGCATATAATTCTCTCTTAGACAATCATACATTTTTAGATATTATCTTGGTTGAATGTATGAACTCTACTCTAAAAAAAGCTTGTTCATTATCCATTTACGTTGTAATTAGGGCAACATTTGATAGGATTGCATCATGATTTTTTGATCGAGATTTGATAGAAGATTCTATGTTAAGAGTTGGTCATCAATATTCGAAATATATAAATGAAATTATTAGAAAAAATCAACAATAAGAGGGCTTGTGTGATGTCTATAGGTATAATTGACAAAATTCCGAATTTGGGATTCAAGAGATATTTTCTCCATATGGTCACTGCCCACCAATGTCTTTCATGGTTAAATTAAATGACTAGTGGTGTGATTCTGATTATTTTCAAGCTCTTCAATTGTCTTGTCATAATGTAATAGTTGTCTGTTCTTTCTCCTATTTAGATCTGACCACATACATCCATCTTGTTTATAGTTTTTATACCATCAACCGAGCATATGAGCTTTAGTTTCATCCAGTTAAAAATAAAGATTATCGGTCCACCTACAGTGGACCTAATTTCATTCCAAACTCATACATGCGTCATAGAACATTGGAACAACCTACAACTACTAGTATCCATAAATGAAATGGATCTATCGAATCCCAATAAGTCAAATAAATGTTCATATTGTATAAATGATTAATTTATCATTATATTATATTATTATGAAATTCATATCTTGTAATTTTCATTATCTTAATCAAAGTTTCATCTTGTAATCCAATCATGCACATTACTAAGTTTTAAACTCAAATCATGCATACTAAGTTTTAATAAAGGCACTTCATCTATAAAATAAAGTTTCTCACTTTCAAACTTCTATTTGACTATTTTGTAGAAAAGAATATCCCCTATCACATATTAAGAAGATCCTTGTGGAACCTTCCATGCAATTCCCTACCTTTCATGCATTTTCTTATCGTTTACCTAGGTAGTTCTGGTCTAACCTTCCATGTATTTCCCTACCACCTACCTAAGCGGTCTTAGTCGAACCTTCCATGTAGTCCCCTACCGCCTACATAGGTAGTCCTGATCGAACCTTCCATGTGATTCCATGCTGCCCATCAAGGTGGTCCTAGTCGAACCTTTCATTTAGTTCCTTACTACCTACCTAGGCGGTCTTAGTCGAACCTTCCATGAACCTTCATGCAGTTCCTCACCACCTAAATGGTCTTGGTTAAACCTTTCAAGCAGTTCAATGTCGGTTATCTTGTCGTTCTTGCTTTAAATTACTCAAGATTCATGTGTGCCTCATGTGCCACCTACATTGTGGGCCTCAGTTTAGCAACTTAGATTAACAACTCTCATGTGCCACCTACCTCATTGGCCTCAATTTAACAACTCAACTTAACATGTGTCGCCAACCTCGGTTGAACAACTCTTGTGTGCCACTTACTTTGTCAGCCTCGATTGAACAACTCTCGTGCTACTTGCCTCGTCTGTCTTAGTTAAACAACTCTCATATTTGTACTTTCTATCTTATCAGGCCTTAGATGAGTAAAAGTAACTTAGAATTTTTTTCCCAATATCCATCAGAGGAATTGTACAAAAGCATGGTTATGTTCGACTACATATAGTCGGTCTAAAAATATAAGTTATAAAAGGTAAGAGGAAGATACAACTACTAAACTAAGACAATTTCCACCTCCTCGCTTCATTTCCTGTGTAGCTTGACAACTATTCACCACTCATGTCTATTCAAACCTTTTTGTCACAATGCTCATGAAGGTCGAGGAGACTACTACACCTGTAAGGTTATTGTTAAGGATACAAATTTTCTTTGCATTTGCAAAACTCTACAAGAGGACTATCAAGTACCTTATGTCGATATCATATTCCATAAGTCAACTAAAGGCCACCTACAAATATTTTACTGAAGTTCTTCACATGCTTGAGTCATGAGAAGACTAAGGGACTACTGTATTGTACACAACCATTGGATTAGGGATTTGATATATGAGAACCTTGTTTGTGCCTGTGTTTACAATAAATAAAAAATTACTTTTATGTAGCAGTTATAACTAGAACTAGTATATAAAACCTTTTTTTTATTATAAAATTACATCACACTTACTTTCTATATTGGTTATAGCTAGAATCAATATAGAAAATTTTATTCTTTATCATAAAAATATCACCACACCCACCTGTTGAATAAATTATAACAAGTGAATTTTCACTCGTATAAATAATGTCATTGAAACGATAATATCTCTATTAAACAATATTCTATAGGATGTTATTGTTTAATTTCATTCACTAAAATAGTTTAAATAAATTATATATTGTGTCATTAATTTTATTATGTTTTAAATATATTATATGATATGATGTGATTAAGGAGAATAACATATATATATATATAATATATATATATATAATTAGGGATGACAATGATCAGTTGGGTTGGGTCGGGTACGGATATGTCTACCTTGCAACCGACCTGACAAAAAAAATTCATCCGCTACCCGCACAGATACACACTTAAAAAGTACCCTGCGGATATTTTAAAACCCGCATATACCTGGAAATATTTAAAAAAATAATTTTTTATAATAATTAAAATAAAATTTAAATAATATTACAAACATATACTAGAGTATAATATAAATTAAATTAAACTATAACTATAAATTTATTTTTAATTAAATTGAACTTTATAAAATATAAATTAATGTTAATTTTAATTAATTTACTTAATAAAATATAAATTAAATTTTTATTTCTATTTTTTGCGGGGTAGCGGATATCCACAGACATATATGTATAATGTCCGCACCTGACCCGTTTATAAGTGGGTATTAAAATCCCACTATCCATAACTCGCGTGTATTAATATCCGCGGATATTAACTATCCGTTTGTGAGTTTTATCCATGGTATCCATGGGTACAGATTTTTTTGTCATCTCTAAATATATATAAAGAGAGATAAATAGTGTGATGTGAATAACGGGTCTTAAGTCAAGTATTATGCAATTAACTAAGTCAGTAAATTTAACTAAATCAAGTGTCTTCTCCATCTTAACCTAGATTGTCAATTATTTGACAACTCTTTGTTATTATATACTTTTAAATATATATATAAATATTTTTATTAATTATTTCATCATTATTAATCAATTTATTGGTAGTTCAACAATGAAGGTGTAATGTTACAAGTAATAAATATTTGTATTTGTTCACTCGTAGCCTAAATTATATTAATTAGTCTATTTAAATAAAATTTACATTATACTTTATTTACTTACAATAATAACAAATTATGTATTTTAAAGTTGTTTTAGTAATTTAATATAATTTTACTTACATTTAATCCTATATTATTTTTAAGATGGAATCATATTTGAAATAAAAAATTATAATAATTTTATTAATTTATTTTATATGTGAAGGGAAAGTATAAAAAAGTCGGGCTTCACCAAAGTCAAATTTTGGTTGGTATGAATAACACATAATATAATACATTAAACCTTGCATGTTCTTCTGTAATCGGCTGGAATATGCAAGGAAAGAAAAGTACTACACTTTTCAGAAACATTGAATACACCTGCAGGTTGAATATACGCAAAAAAATAAGATACAACGGAAAATACCTTTCTAAAGAGATAAGTAAGATAAAGTGGTAGCCAATTGAAAAAATGTGGAAGATTTTATATAACGTAAGAAATTATAAATTGAATGTCAGGCAAGTAGGGATGTAAAAATAATCTAAATACTCCAACTCAAATTTATAGTTATATTGATTCAAATAACCATGCAATTCATAATTGAAATCACATTTAAGAAGCAATTTTCAATTATTTTCAAATGATGAATTCAAAGAAAATAATGTAAATTTGTGAGATATAATTTTAATTTTAATATCAGATTTTTTACATTAAATAAATATAGATTTAAACTTCTTTAAATATAAGTTTTAATTAAATTTAAATTTCAATTATTCAGATCTGGATTGTATATGGATCCATTCACATCCCTATCCAAAAGCTTGAAAAGTCTAAGACATGAGTGTATGTATAACTCCCAACAAACACAATTAAGTCATAATTTAGAATTTTATGTTGTACTAATTTTAAATCATAAAATTCACATTCAACATTCATGAAATCTACACTTTTGTTAGCTATCACGTCGTTAGTTTTGAAAACAATTTTTCCCATTGAATGAAATTTCTAATAATGTTACCTTATAACATATCTAAATGATTTTACATATTTTCATGAACTACTTTCGCTTCTAATTACTTAGGTGAAGTATTTTCTTTTTTATCAAACCTTCGTGTATGGTTATACTCATTTTTCGTATGGTCTATTATAATTAATATATGTCTCATGGAAAAAAATAAGAAGACATTTGTTACTTTTTATCAAAAATTTTATATTAAACTTTGACAACCTACTTAGCTAGTACTTATTTAATATTTTAAATGTACTATTATTCAAGTTAAAATATTTTTTAAATATTGTTTTTATATTTTTCTTCAAAAAATTAAAATATATAAAATATTAATCATTTTTTTTAATTTTTTTTTATAAAAATACTATTAAATGTTATTCAACTTCAATACTATGGTTATATTTATTTCTATGTGTATTTTGAAGTTAAAAACTTAAAAAATATATTATTTTTAATTTTTAAATTATTAAGCCTTTTTTTAATAATGAATGTAAATAAACGAAGCATTTGGCTATACAATTAAAGAACAAATAATTTAATGATTCTTCAATTTTTCCCATATACAAGTCTCCATTCCTCTCAACCTATCCCATAAAATAGTATACCCCTGACTATATTTCCCTGAATCGTCACCCTTCCAAATTCACCAATCTAAAGCCTACTTGACTCGGGGATGTTATATTTTTCTAGATTTTATACGTTTATTCAATCATTCATTATATTTTATTAATATTAATATATAATCCTAACAAACATTAATTTCAAGGAATAAATTTGGATTTGTTATTTTAAAATGTTTAGTATAACTTTTTGGCTGAAAATTTCATATTAATAGAAATAAAACAAATTCAAATATATAAATATCTCACGGATTTTGAATTACTAGTAAAAAAAATGAGCTTTGACTTTGTTATTTTTGGATGTTTGGTGTCTGCCCAAATATTAATGTCACAGTAAGGAACATTGATTAACGTCGAAATTGGTCATTTTAGGACGGTATTAACATTGCAAAATACACTCTCCTACGTCCCTCTTTTTTTTGTAATAAATGATTTATTTTTACAATTTTACCAAACTTAACAACATAAAACCACAAATACAGTCCACATTGTGGCCTTTTATATATCCAAAATATTTTCAAATTGTATACTAATCAAAACTATAAACTAAGCTATCACAAGTACAAACTTGAAAAAACATTAGAACATGGCTAGCACAATTTTGTATCCACTATCACTCATAGGAGATAAAGAAAAAGAGTTGTCATCTTATCAATCCTTACTATGTATGTTAGTAGTGGTGTTATATACTAGTAGTAGTGAATGATCAGTTTAAGAATTATTTAGAAAGTCAATTGTTGAAAATCTTTAAAGTATCATAACTTTTGCTTTCATTGGCAAATTTGGAATTATTATGTATCGATTTGCGGTAGAAAAAAAAAATTAAGGTCATGGCAGCTAGCATCACTAATTATTCCTTCTAGATTTTCTAAAAAAAAAAGTCATTTGCTATTTTTCGTCAATTTATTTTGTGTTTTTCATCTTTTTTTCAAACTTTGCAAAAATATTTCACACATTTAAACTTTGAATTTTGATCTTAACTTTTCTTATGGGGGGTTTTCATGAATTTTTGTGCATTGAACAATTTCAGGTCTTTTGGAGTTCTTTGAATATACTCTTAGTTTTATCCTATGGATGTATATGGTGTATGACTAAGGGAACTCATTATTTAATTAAAATGACAAAAATAAAGTATAGAAAATATTACCAATACCATATACAAAAAACAAGTTCAATAATACCAATATCAAAAAGTGAAAGCTCAACAACCAATTTTATAGCCCATACAACACAAAAAGGAAAGTTCATCAAAACCCAAAACTAACCTTGAGATGGGTTCACCGTCGGAATAAAAGCCCTGCTGCCGGTGAGGGAGAAAGGCGAACACACCTATGGTGGTCATTGTGGTGGAGCTATTGAGCAGGAAAACACAAAATAAATTCATCAAAACATAAACAAAATGACAACCAAGGTAGTGGGAACACATACATTTAAGGTAAATTATACAAAAGTGATTTTTGTTCTTCCTGACACTCGTGATGGAGTTTGAACTTGCATTCAGGACGTCAATGCTAAACGAAAAAGTGATATCAATAGACAAAAACTAAAGAAATATTCAAACAAAGACAACATAAACACTTTCGTTAAGGGAAATTACACAAAATTTATCTTTGTTCTTCCTCGCACTCGTGAACAAAGTCTCTAGTTCAAGTAGAAGAAAAAACGCAAAGAAAAATGGTGGTGGCACTGCATTTAAAAATATTACAATTAATGACTCAGAAAACTCCAAACTCCGACGTTTTATACCTCTTCTAAACTAGGATATTCAACTTCATATGTTAGTACATCTTTACTTTTGCGTCAAACATTTTCATGAAATTATCCATTATGACGTTAAAAATTGTGAATTCAATATCTAATGAGCATATGACAAAAATAGTATAAATTTCAATGTCGAAATTAGACATTTATTTAAAAAATTTCACCTATCATTTTTTAAGGTTAATTTTTGTAGACGTTCAACGTGAGACTTGGAAAATAACTAATAAAAGATCATTCAACTGGGAAAATGAAAATAGAAAAATATCAGTTTAATGTGTTAAATTGGAAGAACATTGAGGAATATAGAAGATAGAAAGTGGTTTTACATATTTAAAAAAAAAAAACTAATTTCAAAATAAATGAAAAATATTTTTTAAATTACAAATATAAACATATTTTCTCAGTCTTTTTTTTCTCCTAAAGATGTTAGAGTGTGATTTTCAATGAAACCTTGTATTGAAGATACAATTTATCTATCACACCCGATAAATTATTCATAAGTTTTATTTTAAAATATATTCACTCTCGTTAACACAAATTTATCCAAATGTATTTACTTTATCAAAATCCATCCTCCCAAAGAAGCTGGACTCATGACTTGGTGTTTGGATAATGGTCTTGAGAGTGTTGCTGACAATTTGATTTATGTCCGTAGAAAAATTTAACATTTGTTTGGTTTTAAAAAAGGATTTATTCTTTCTCTTATTTGAGTGTGCTAATATTTGTTGTTGACATATTATATATACGAAATTAGTGGCTAATTCTATTCAGATCAAGCTTTTTTCACGTAAGGACGATGGAAAAACCACGATTGACTAATATTTTTATTGGGGTACAGTCACTTGTATAGTTTTTAAGTTTAGGTTTAATACCCTATTTTTTTTTTTAAGTTTTGCTTGAAAATGTCAAATTAGTCCATCCTTTAAAAAGTGCGTCAATTATGTTTTCAGTTAATAAAATTTGCATCAATGAAATCTCTTTCACTAAATTCGTATAGACGGTGTTAACTATTTTTCTCTCTCTTTTACTTTTTTAGGGCAATGCATGTTTTTATCAGATTTTACTTAATATACATTTTAATATAAATTGTTTATAGAACTTTTTTAACCATTTTTTTCTAGTCCTCATAATAATTTTAGTTTCACTGGTCCAATAAAATATGAACTCGTATCTTTTTATTTATAGAGTCATCTCCCAATTACTTTTCATTTAATTCAGATTGTATTTTCCATCACTTTTTCTAATATTGTTTCAATGTCTTTTTTTTAATATTAAGTTTAGATTAGAGATAATTCATGAGAAAATATTTTTGAAATAAAATTTGATGATCTAAAATATAACATTTTTTAATGGCCACTTATTTATTCGAAATAATGCAATGTTAATAAATATAACTTTTAATGGCCATACTTATTTTAATTATTCGACAAATAATATGCAATGTAATATTCCATTGAAATTCATAGTTCAAAAAATATTTTTAATTACATTTACATTTTTCTTCATATATAAGTTCAAAAATTTATAAAAAACCAAAGATATTTTTATTTAACTCATAATTTCATTTTTTTTCTTCTTCTACATTATATCATAACTTAATAAGCTTCTTTTTTAAAGCCATGATTCTTATGATTAGCAATTAAATTCTTTTCTTAAATCTCTAAATATAATAACTAGTGTTTTTTCAAGGAAGAATAATAACCAGATTATTATACAAAAATAGTTTTTTTTTCTAATATAAAAATAGCTCATAATTGAAAAAAAAATACACAATTATATCTTAATGTTATAAAAGAACTAAAATATAGAAAAAAAATAATAATATTATAAAAACATTATTAGTTAAAATTTATTGAAAAGTAAAAATCATAAATAAATTCTACTAAACAGGTTATTATTTAAAATAAACGGAGTACATTAATTTTTATATACAAAAGAACAAATAATATTTTAATATTTTCGAACGAAATTTGGGACAAAATAGAAATAACCTAGTAATTTGATCAAAGAAGTTCAAGAATTTGATATCATATAATATACGAATAACAACGGAATGAGTATTCTGTTATTCATTTTATCTAAAAATTTTATTCAATGTCCCTAGTTACTCATCTCAAATGAGTTTTTCAATTTTTTTAATAAAATCTTTATTTTTTAAAATTGACAGCAATCAAATTATTGTTTTGAAAATAGTAAAAAAGATAGGTTAAATTATTTCAATGTCCCTACTTGGTTACTCATCTCAAATGAGTTTTTCAATTTCTTTTATTAAATCTTTGATCATTGTTGTTAGTATCATGTTAACACCATTAAAAAGGTGTCACGTATTATTTTATAAATTTTTTTATTTTTTAAAATATTTTTTTAATTATTTTTATTTTTTAAAAAAATAAAATATTGGTCATGTATCAAATTAACATTGTGTCACGTGATAATAATAATGTGATATGATCATTTTCATGCTACATGTCATTTTAGTATCATTTTGATATTTCTATTTTTATTTTGTCTCAATTTAATCTTAATTTTTTTAAAATTAAATAATTTTATTTCTAAACTCAAACGAAAATTAATTTATATATAAATGATATACAAATATTTTTATTAAATATTTTTATCAAATATAAGTTTGTTAATATTTATATTTAGTTATGTTTTTTTAAATATACGAGTTATAAAAAAGTAACATGACATACTAGTATGCCACTGAATAAATTAATGACGTAAAATTTTATTTTTTAAAATAAAACGTTAAAAAGGTTTCACGAAAATCGTAATTAATAATTAGGGTTTTCATAAAAACAATTTCGAAATTTTTATTTAAAAAAAATAAAATTTCACGTTATTAATTTGTTCCCTAATTTACGTCATTCAACAAATCTACACCAGCATGCCATGTTAATGTCTTTTCTTTTTTTACTTTTATAAATATATTTAAAAAAATAATTAATATCTACACAATTACCTAAATATACATATAAATAAACTTAATCTTATTAAAAATATTTAATAAAATATTAATTTTAATAAAAATATTTGTAAAACATTTTTATACAAATTAAATTTGATTTGAATTTGAGAAGGGACAAAATTGTTTAATTAGAAAAAATTAAAATAAATTGAGACAAAATAAAAATACATACACTAAATTAAAATTAATGTTGTAGTATGACAATGACATGTGGTACTTATAGTGTCATTGTCACATGACATTGTGTCATGACACATGATAAATTTTTATTTTTTAATATATATATAATAAAAATAAATAAAATTAAAAAATATTTAAAAAAAAAATCACGAACTGATACCTGACACTTTGTGTTAATATGATACTAATGGCAAGGATATGATTGCGTTGATTTTTAAAAAATAGAGAGTCAAATGAAAAAAAAAGAATCTATTTGGGATAAACAACCAAAAATAGGAATTTTGGGATGATTTAAACCAAAAAAATATTTGTAAATTATATATATATATATATATATATATATATATATATTTGTGATATATTTTTCTGTTTTAAATAAAATTATTTAAAAATAAACTTTTAAGATATCAACTTAAAAATTAATTTTGAAATATAATTTAAATTAAATTATTCACTAAAATAGTAATGTAAATAAATTTGTTCTTTTCAATTAAAAAAATTCGAAAGAGTTGTACTAAAATATAGACTTTAAGAATTTTTTTTTAAAATAACTTCATTTTTATATATATAAGTAAAAAATGAAAATGTGTGAAGTAAAAGTTTTAACCATTTTTCAATGATTAATATTTTTTATTAATAATTGTTATTTTATTCACTTGATTTAAAAAAAATACTTCAATAAAATTTACTAATAATTATTAATAGGTAACAGGATATTAATATACACTATCATATCCACACTATCCACATTCGAGTAATTAAATATTTGTAATTATTATTCGTGGATATGTACATTAATAACCTTTATCTATTATGTATCATATATTTTATATGCAATTGATACGATTTGATTTTTCTGTGATCTCTTACCTAATCAAAATAAGCAACATTTAATAATAATGAATTTGAGAAAGATAGAATAAATAAATTTAAGTAGATTTAGAAATAAAGTTTGTATTATTTTTTTAAAAGAATTTAAATGTAAAAATAAAAAAATTTGAGAGTAAAATTTATGAGTAATTTGATTAATATATTACATAAAAAAGCTTTTACAGATTAAATTATAGGATTACCAAACATAAATTAAAGAACTCATTTAAAAAATAAGAAACTAATTACACAAGAATTCATTGGTTTTCAGAATTAGTTCTGAAACCAATTCCAACCTAGCAAAATCAATTCTTCCAACTTCAAAATTTCACACACCATACTCTCTCTTCCAATGCAAATGATAAAAAGTTAAAGATAATATTGTAAAAAACTACATCTCACCTACAAATATCTTCATTCTAGATGATGTAAAATGATAATCTCACAAATCCATTTCCTTATTTGCTTTCAAATCCTTAAATAGGAGCATCACAACCATCTACCATTTATTCCCACAATATCTTCCAATAATAATCTTACAAACTACCATAACATTACTTTTAGTTTTATATGACTCACAAATGAGGGTTGGATTGCAAGATACTAAATGATTTGACATACGTTCTTTTATAACTATTATTAGAACAACGGAGAAGGGTCTATGCAAATTAAATGTTGGAATGAACTATTGTTGCTTTTTCCCTTCTTATATTGCTCATTGATGCTGGAATTGATAGACAGCTGCGATGATGAACAACTATGTCCTCGTATTGTTCATTGCAATGAGATACTCCTCTTGAGAACTTTCAACTTTGCGAATACCTGCTGTGGAATAATTAGCATTATGCTGATTTATCTTTGATTTGCTGATCTTTCCAACTAATTGGATGATTCAGGTGCTTGGTAAAAAATATAAATTTTTTTATCTAAACCTAAGTTTATATGCTTTAATATCAATAATTAACAATTAAAATTTCGCTAAGAATATAATTTTTTTTATCAAATATAGTTCTTCAGAATTTGCATTTCTTCGGCAAAGAAATCCTTCAAGGAAAGAGGCTTCTGATATAATTTTTTTAGTTTCAATATAAAAAAGTACGTTGACTCTAAACAAATAATTTCCTAAGCTTGGATACAAATAATTCAACAACAATCACACTTAAAAAAACCTACATAAATAATTTACATCACATTCAACTCAATATATTAAGACAGTAAATATATATACATTTTCTTTTTTTGCATTGTTCAAATATTCGTGTATTCCTATTTCTACAATAAACATATAATTTTAAATAGTTAACAATATAGATCCTACATATATTTTTTTTCAATGAAAAGAATTAAATAGACAACTTATTAATTAGTTGTGCTGTTTTCATTTTGATTTTGATTTTAATTTGATTTGAAATTTGGTGTCATGTCAGGTTATGCAGAGTTTTTATTATACGAACGTCCCTAGCCAGAGAAGAAGCCTTGCACACAAGACTTTTATATATAAGCAGTCGTCATAAGGAACAGAAAAGATGACAGAAAAAAAGGGCATGGAAAACAACGGGGAAAGCCATGACAGAAGTGGTAGTTGTAGGATGGCAAAATTCACATGTGGCCTTGAGCTGGTTACTGTTCCTACACACACAGTCTTCTCCGTAGATGGTGATGGTGATGGATAGATGTTGTGAGGAGAGAGAGAACACCCAAACCTCTCACAAACTCTCTCTCTCCAACGGCAGATGAATCCCTAGTTGCTCCTGCGACACCATCCATACCTTCCATCCGACGACAACCTCGTTTCGCTCCTCCGATGAACGTTGCTCCCCCTCCACTTCTACACACTTCAGCTCCATCTGGCTGGAACACCTCACCATGTAGGACTAGCCACCCTTTAACCTTTTCACTTTTTCTCGTCTTCTCTTTCTTCTTTTTCACATCCATGCCTTAGTCTTGCACTGAATCGCATGAATTTGGCTTTCATGCTTATTTTAGACTTATGATTTAATATAAGAAGAACATGTTAAAAAAAAAAAAAATAACAAGTATATATGTATTAAACATCACAAAAATTACGGGGTGGGGGTTGGACTTAAAACCTTTCCTGTGTGGATCTTTCTCAATCATAGTAATTCAAATGCTTGTTGACCTCTTGGATCAAGCGACAATGACTGAAATCAACTTACGATTTTAAAATTTCATATGATTAACCGTCAAGAGTTTATAATGGCATGAACAAATATAGAAATGTAGAGTTTTGTGTAAAATTATTCCAAGTTTATGGTAATATGTGGTTGATTTGTAGCTTGAGAAGTGATAAGTGAGAACTGGAAGCACTCGAGTACATGGGCTGTTGCTAGTGACATTAGGCTTCTGTCTATGTGGTTTGGGACGTTAATACTGTGTGGCTGGCGATGTGTCCATCCAAGGTTTCCATTCTTCATAGTCTTATTTTTTCACCCAGAAATGTCTCTGCTCAAACGCCAAAGGCTTATGCAGTCTGGTTCTCTCATTACCTTCGTCCCCTTAAGATGTTTTTGCAGACTATAAAGCTTCTCACTCTCCCCCCCCTTTTTTTGGTTTTCTTCTTCACTCAGTAATTAATTAATGTCCTTATTTCTTATCTAACTCTCTACCAAGGCCTCACCTGTACACAAATTAACAAGCACAACATTTAATGCTTATTGCTATTTTTACTTTCTTTCTCGTCTTAAATTATCTTTAGTGTTTAAAGTTTATCAATATATAATTTTGTTGTAAAATTTTAATAATTTTTAATTTTTTAATAAACAAATAATTTTTGATTGTCCTATCTAAGAATAGAGGTCAATATTAGATTATATGTTAAGATTAGGTATTTTATTTTATGTGACATAGTAAAAATATATGGTTGTATTTTGGGATTGATCTGAGTTATATGTATTATGTATAGGTAACAGGTTCGTACCTATCATAGGTTCTGGTATTACACAACCCATCCATTTTTAATATTAATTAACGTTAGTGACTTTTATAAATGATCAATACAAAAAGTTATGTTTTTTTTTTATCGGTAGAGTTTGTAACTAATATAAAAGTCGGTCTTTGGTTAACACTTTAAGCGACATTTGGTTCGTAAATTGATATAAAAAAGTCTTTTTTTTAACCGATAGAAAACCTTTTGTACAATAGTTATATATATATATATATTAAATATCTATCATTATTACATCTTCTACTTAATCTACTCGTATTGATATACTTAATAATATGTATTCTGAATTATGAATAT
This sequence comes from Vigna umbellata, assembly GCF_018835915.1. Next base: position 15,580 of record NW_025906088.1, read on the forward strand.
GTGTTTTTTAGTGTGATATAATTAAATGATACATTATCAGTGGACTAAAATTATTAATTTTTATAACTTGGAGTACTCAAATATGCAATATAAGTTTTTTACAAAAATAAAAACATAAATATATAAGTGAGAATGTGAATTTAAGTCGTGGTATTTCTTAAAATATGTTATTTTCTGTCTTCTGTCTCTTCTTCTTCTTTGATGTGATTAATTTATATACTTTATAAAAATAAACAATAGTTTTACAAAAGGCATTGAAGTGATGGAATATACTGTTTTTCTTAACTATAATTATCATTACTGTACGAGTTAATTTATAATTTTGGAATGGTAACATGAAAGATTATACATTCCTTTATCGTTTGGTGTTTACGATTAAGGTACGGTCTTTGGTAAGGATAATAAATAGTGTATGATAATAAGAGAATAATTAATGTTTTGTCTAGAAATATAGTTGATAGAAAGGGACGGGGGAAAGAAAAAGATGGAAGGTAAGTGAAGCAAGTGGGGTGAGGGTTACATTATTGTATCCTTTTGTCAGGTAAAAAAGAAAACAAAAAATAAAATAAAATCTCCGATTGAAAGTTTAATTCCAAAAGAGGAACTGAGGGAATTAAAAAGAAGATGGCTCAAATGGAAACATTATGTTCTATATTAATGTAATTAAAAATATAAATAACTCATTTTTCTTTTGTTTTGGTAAGTTTTTTTTTCTTTTTTTTCTAAGTCAACGTGGGAGATAAATGTATGCATGACAGTTTTCTGTATAGATACATAAATATCCATTAATGCATGTCCATTATTGGAAGATACAATTAACTAGACATTACATCTTTAAAGATTTCTTATAACAACTTTTCTTTATGTTTTCGTCAACGTGCGAATCAAATTTCAAGTTGTGTTTCATTTTGATATTAAGGAAAGTTAAAAGTTAGTTCAGGGGGTAATAGTTAAGAAATAAAATTAAAACTACAAATTTTCTATATATTTACGTAGGAGATTTTCTTTGGATAGTATTATTTTAATATAAGCAAATTTTTACTCACACTTATACCTGTTATTTTATTATTTAACTTTTTTCTATAAAATGAGTTGTTAACTTATGTAAATGTGGTGTAAACATTGTAAAAAATATTTTTCATTTTACTATATAAAAGAGGAATAAAATGTACGTCACAACTTTTGTTTCAGAACTGATTAAAGTATTAAATGGTCTCGATGAATGGTATTTTGACGTGTTGACTTGCACACCCAAGAAAAAGAAATAAAGGAGGAACTTAAATAAATTCTTGATGTTTGCACCAAGAATGTGAAATGTCTTAATGATAATGTGCATGCAGAAGATATACTCCTCCATCTCAGCCCTACAACAATAAAAACGTATATGACAGCATCTACTTCTGTCACCAAACTTTAGAGAGAAGACATTCAAATAAAACAAAACTTATAGGATTTGTTTCAGTAACATATTTCATAATTTTTGGTATGATAAACGAGAGCCAAGGGTCATCTTACTAACAAATGCAGTGGAACAGTATCTTGTAGAAATATTTATGTATACTGAAACAGAGTCTCTGATATAAGATGAAAGAACTTTTCAAATTATGACGTTTGATAGAGTTTGTATATGCAAGCATTTGCATAAAGATTCTTCTTTAATGTCTGGGTGAAATGGGTGATATGAAGTAGCAGAATACGTAGGGTATGGAACTTGTTTCCTTTGATAGCATGTGCATATATCCAAATTAATGTCCAAGTGGTCACTTACAGCTCGGACATTCACTACAACCGTACCTTAGGTAGGGATAGTGTCTCCTCAATATAGTCATTATTCATGTGCCCCTCATTCAATTTTCAGGTACTTAAAATTTTAGGTTGTAGATACTTCAATGTTTCCATGTTAAAATCAAATGAAAATCCACAGTGTTTTAAACTAAAACATGTCTTAGTAGCATAGCATTGGCATGATAGTAAATGATGCCAGCTCAGGACAGAAAATCATTCACTTGCCTTTAAATATGAAAGCTACCACTCTGCCACAAAATATAGCTGATAGAACAAACTCAAATCAAATGGCTATTTCAGCATACTGTCCCATTCCGTAGGTTGTCCCTAACATTAGTGTTTTCTTTTTTTTTAGTTTTTCTTCTCCTTATAGAGCAGAAGAAGCTGGCCAAATGTTCAATATTTATTGCTCTTTCAGCTGTGTCACAGTGCAGCTTTTTGCGGCAAAAAATATAGGAGCTTTTACTTTGCTTCCACCTCACAGACATATTTTTTTCACTTTCAGAGTTGAACGTTGATTTCATTTGCCATAAAAATATATAGCATAACCTAAAGAATTTCACCAACTCATTAGGCACTATATCTAACTAATCTTATATATACGAATTTTAAATGTTAAAGTATATCAAATCCTTAAAACATATTTTGTCACAAATTGGTAGTTTTGGAACTAATAATTTTTTTCTTATGTAGTCGGATAGAATAGGAGAGTGAAATTATGAAGAGTAAAAAAATAATATTGGTGGATCCGTAAAATAAAAATAAAGTGGGAATAGGATGGGTGCCCTAACACTTTCATTTCATTATTTATTTATTTAGTTTTCTATTGAGAAATTAAATTTTAATTTTTTCTACCACCCAAAATTTTATATTATTTGTGGGGATTGACTCCTCAAGGTTTGGGTATGTTTGATTGTAATTATGTGCATGTCATTCCCTAATACCCTAAACAACTCACCTCTTCATAGTCGTATTGGGCTGGAGTGGGAAGCTCTACGCTTTAGGGTACCAAAAGGAGCTGTGTTAGGCTTTGGAAACTAGTAGTTTCTTCTTTTCCATTTCCATATCTTTCCTCCTACATCCCCATAGTCATTTTTTATTTATTTCTGAATTAAATAACTTGGAAGTCAAAAATGACTTTGAAACATGTAATTTGAAAATTATTTTTGCTCTTAAAAAAAACTTTTAGAAATTCAAAAGTCATTTTTAAGAAAAATTAATTTTTGGATTTCACTAGCTGAGTTAATTTTTATTTTCATATTATATAATTTGAAAGGATGTGATAGAAGAAACTATTGGACCAATTTTAACGAAATTGTATAGGCTTTTGACCGAAGGCCAACTGTTTAACCGTATTATTGAAACTGGGAAAAAAATAATGGTGTACTGAAGAAGGGATATTTTCAGATAATTTTTTCCACAAATGCTTTTGGAATAAAAACAGATAATATTTTTTTATAAACTAGTTTATACACATCTTAAAAATTTATCCTGGAGAAATCAATATCATAGAATTTAAATAAATCAGCATACAGTAAAGTTATTTTATTTGTCCCTTTTATTTTATCTTGTGTTTATAAAGCATTGCGTTTAAATATAATATAACTACTGTGTGGATTTTCCATGATAATATATGTTCAATTTCATATTTTTGTGTGGAACAAAGCATGTGATTCTTATGTAAATTAATCATAGCTATTCCATTTTCAGGTAGATGAAGCAGAAGAAAACCCATCATGGAAGGCAATTGGATATTGTGGACCTGATCCAGAGCTTAAAGCACAGTTGAAGAACCACTTCTTACGTAGAACATTGAAGGAAGAAGAACATGAAAAAAAGGACAAGGATGATGATGATGATGATGAAGAAGAAGAGTTCAGAGGCCCTCTTCACAAAGGCCTTGTCCATTTAAACTATCCAATGGACATCATTAAAAATTCTCTAAGAAGATTTGGATTCTCAGTCTCTACCACGTCTAAAAGGAATAAGGCTTCTAACATGTCATCACCTTCTTTAGTTATCCAATGTGATGCAGTGGTTGTCGGTTCTGGCTCTGGTGGTGGGGTAGTAGCCGGAGTTCTAGCAAATGCTGGTTATAAAGTGCTGGTCTTGGAGAAAGGAAGCTATTGTGCTAGGAACAATCTTTCCCTTCTCGAAGGACCAAGCATGGATAAAATGTACCTCTCCAATGGTTTGGTTGCAACAAAGGATATGTCTGTCCTAATACTAGCAGGATCCACAGTTGGTGGTGGCTCTGCAGTGAACTGGTCAGCCAGCATTAGAACTTCTGAACATGTATGCAAGGAGTGGTGTGATCGCCATGAGCTAGAACTGTTTGAAAGTAAGTTGTACAAAGAAGCCATGGATGCTGTGTGTGACAAAATGGGAGTCCAATCTGAGATCCAAGAGGAAGGGTTCAACAACGAAGTCCTAAGAAGAGGGTGTCTAGAAATGGGATATCAGGTGTGCAATATTCCAAGGAATGCTTCATCCGATCACTACTGTGGTTGGTGCTGCATGGGGTGTAAGAACGGAAAGAAGAAAAGTACATCAGAAACATGGCTAGTGGATTTGGTGAAATCAGGTAATGGAGCAATCATTCCAAGTTGTGAGGCCATACAAGTCTTGCATAAGAGAAAGAAAGGAAGTGAGAGAAAAACGGCTTGTGGAGTGGCTTTTGCAATTGAATACAAGGGTAAAAAGGACATTTGTGTGGTGGAGTCCAAGGTCACAATCGTAGCCTGTGGAGCACTCAGTACTCCAGCATTACTTAAGAAAAGTGGATTGAAGAATGAAAACATAGGAAAAAACTTGCACCTTCATCCAGTTGCAATGGCTTGGGGCCACTTCCCTGATTCATCTTCACCTAATGTGTGGCCAGAGAAACATAAAAAGAGCTATGAAGGAGGGATTATGACAGCAATGTCCACAGTTGTTGCGCAGTTTGACAAAACTGGATATGGTGCAGTGATCCAAACGCCTGCATTGCATCCTGGTATGTTCTCCATTCTAATGCCGTGGACTTCTGGCAAAGATATGAAAGAT
>NW_025906089.1:0-12179 GCF_018835915.1 Vigna umbellata
CAATATCTAGATAGATTTCCAAAGTCTAAGCTTCCCCACCTACAAAAACTTGCTTAATTCTATAACAATGTTGTACTTGGATTCCATCATTTGATTGAATTTGTTCAGTTACACTTTTCTCAATTTTTCCTATATATAATGTTTTATCCTGTATATAAACACATTGTTTACCAGGAAAAGAATGTTAGTGCTGGTAATATATATGTAAAATTTTATACTAAGAAATACAAATTGGTTGTTATAACAGCTTTCTTTCCACTGGGCACTCTTCGATCGTGACTCTTGACTCTTCGTTTCACTTTCACTCACGTCGACAACTCACATTTTCCTTACTATAGGGTTTTCGAAAAAAAAAAAAGGTTTAATATTTCGGTAGGTTTCTATTTTCGTCTAAAATCTCAAATAGGTCTTTTTTTGTGTGTCTCAATTGGGTTTTTATTTTTGTAAAATTGAATCAAAGAGGCTTGCCATCAAATTGAAAATACGCAGTTAAGGAGGTGTTACGTGGCATGCTGACAACCTGGTGGTCGGCCACTCGGTCTGATGATTGGCCACTCAGTCTGGTGGTCGGCCAGATAGTCGGCCATTCGGTCTGGTGGTTAGCCACTCGGCCTGGTGGTGCAGGAGACCGTACGGTATTAAACAAGTCATGTTACTAACAAGTCATAAATCTTCATTGAATTGGCTTCTCATACACCATCAGAGTGTCAGCATGCCACATCAGGTAACATCCTCCTTAACTGCGTCTTTTCAATTTGACGGTAAACCTTTATTTGATTCAATTTTACAAAAATAAGAATTCAAATTAAATGCCAAAATGAGAGGATCTACTTGAGATTCTGAACGAAAATAGTGACCTACCGAAACATTAAAAAAAAAAAGAAGAGGGAGAAAATAGAAATGTCAAGAAAAGCGAGGAAAGAAGGAACGAGCCTCTCCTTCGTGACCATGTCTTTCACTCTTTGCTTATGGGCTTCCTCATGACCCTGTCTCTGACTCTTTGCTTATGGGCTTCCGTAGCCTAAGTTCAAAATAAGAGTGTTTCATTCTACACCTTCAAGATCTCATCCTGCACCTCCAAAAATTCCAATTTTATCCTTCTGACATCTCATCATCATCCTGCACCTTCAACTTTTTCAAAACTTTATTTTTAACTTTAATAAATATTTTTTCATTTTCTTTTCTTTTTTATTAAAAACAATCTTCACTACCTTAATAATAATTTAATTTAATTTATTTTAAAATTTAAATATTATTTAAAATAATTTTGTATTTTAATAATTATTAAAATATAATTTATATTATAATAATAGTTATATTAAAAACATAAAAATAAAATAATAAAAATAATAATAAAAATATTAATAAAAATAGTAATAATAATAATAAATAATAATAAATAATAATAAATAATAATAAAAATAAATTTGATTTAATATATTCAAATATATTAAATTANACCAAAAGCGCATGTTTACGATGTAGAAAATGGTGCAAATACGAAGTTCCTAAGATTTCAAGATCACACAAACATGGAGAACGCACTAAAAGAGTTTTATTAATTGAGTGCTCGTGTTGTAAATGTAAATTTGATCCAATATCTAGATAGATTTCCAAAGTCTAAGCTTCCCCACCTACAAAAACTTGCTTAATTCTATAACAATGTTGTACTTGGATTCCATCATTTGATTGAATTTGTTCAGTTACACTTTTCTCAATTTTTCCTATATATAATGTTTTATCCTGTATATAAACACATTGTTTACCAGGAAAAGAATGTTAGTGCTGGTAATATATATGTAAAATTTTATACTAAGAAATACAAATTGGTTGTTAATAATAGCTTCCTTTCCACTGGGCACTCTTCGATCGTGACTCTTGACTCTTCGTTTCACTTTCACTCACGTCGACAACTCACATTTTCCTTACTATAGGGTTTTCGAAAAAAAAAAAAATTAATGTTTCGGTAGGTTTCTATTTTCGTCTAAAATCTCAAATAGGTCTTTTTTTGTGTGTCTCAATTGGGTTCTTATTTTTGTAAAATTGAATCGAAAAGGCTTGCCGTCAAATTGAAATGACGCAGTTAAGGAGGTGTTACGTGGCATGCTGACAACCTGGTGGTCGGCCAGTCAGTCTGGTGGTCGGCCATTCGGTCTGGTGGTCAGTCACTCGGCCTGATGATGCAGGAGACCGTACGGTACTAAAAAAGTCATGTTACTACTATAACAAGTAAATAAATCTTCATTGAATTGGCTTCTCATATACCATCATAGTGTCAGCATGCCACATCAGGTAACATCCTCCTTAACTGCGTCTTTTCAATTTGACAACAATTTTACAAAAATAAGAACTTAATTGAGACGCCAAAATGAGGGGACCTATTTGAGATTCTGGACGAAAACAATGACCTACCGAAACATTAAACAAAAAAAGAAAAAAGAGGAGGGAGAAAATAGAAATGTCAAGAAAAGCGAGGAAAGAAGGAACGAGCCTCTCCTTCGTGACCCTGTCTCTCACTCTTTGCTTATGGGCTTCCTCATGACCCTGTCTCTCACTCTTTGCTTATGGGCTTCCGTAGCATAAGTTCAAAATAAAAACAAGGGTGTTACTCCCTCCACCACCACATTTTTTCCCTCCACCTTCCCAATTCTATTACATATTTTTTGAATTACAAAACTAACCTTTTATAATTACAAAAATAACTTTTATACTTTTTAATTATAATTACAAAAATAACCTTTATACTTTTTAAAATCATCGTGTGCTTGCTGCTGAAAAAAATCGAGAGACCCCTTTCTCCATGAATCATCACCGTGCAGCCCTCGTGGATGTGGCAGCTGCTGGACGAAATGGAGAGCACTTTTCAAATTTAATCAATCACCGTGATGCTATTGTCTAAAGAAAGAAACACTCTTTTCCGTTGCTGGAATAAAAATCAGAACTTCATTTATGAATCACCGTGCACACCAACGCTGCACATTCATTGATAGACTGAAAACTTCAAATTAAAAAAAAAATGCATGAACTAATTTAAAAGGGCAATGAGTAAATCAACAAAATTAATTTAACGTGGAGCTTTTCCGTAACATCGTGTGCTTCTTAATTGAAAACGAAACTAGCGCCTTCAATGTGCCATCTCCTGCTTGGAGCTCTCCATTCAGCCGTAACCCTCCATCTCTCAATGTCTGTGTGTTTTTTTCTATTTTCCAGCTAGGATTGACGTGACCCCTCAGCAAATCAGCACCTCACGTCTCTGCCTAAATCAAGCGTTCTAGCACGTCCGTGTGCACAGGACGTGACACCACTTGCTTTCTCCATTTCAATGCACTTCATGAGTCACCGTGAACACACCTTTCAGCAAAATGAATCAGCCCCCCTTTTGAATCACCGTGCAACACTTCATCCAAACCGTGACACCAATTCCATTTTTCCAATTAAAAATGAAAACCGAGAGCTGTTGGAAGAGGAAAAATGAGAGCTTTTATTTATGAATGATCGTGCACAACAATTGCTCTCTCCCCATTCTCTCTAACCGAGTGTTCAAATGGAAAAATGAGAGCTGGAATAAATAAAATTTCAATGCCAAGTGCTAAATCAAAATTTCATTCAATGATGAAAATCACCGTAAAAACATTCTCAAACTCCCACAAACATTCACCAGCCGCGGTGAGAATATGTAAAAAAAACTGTAAAATATAAACCGTAATCTTTAAACGGATGCTCACATCCGTTTGACGGATGCTCACATCCGTTGACGGATGCTCACATCCGTTGACGGATGCTCACATCCGTTGACGGATGCTCACATCCGTTTAAATATTACGGTTTATATTTTAGGGTTTTATTACCCACCTTCACGTCTCTGAACCTCTCACGCCTCTGAACCAGCACCTTGAAGCACCATCACACTCATGGCTGAAGATGAATTGTTTTCCCCACTTTCAATCTTACTAAACACAAAGTCCACCACACTTTCACGTCACAATTCTATAAAAGAGAAGAAGTAGTGGAACATGAGAGACAACCCAAAAATAGTGGAACGTAAGAGACAACCTGGAAAAAATAATAAAGAGAAAGAGGGGAAAATGATAAAGAGAATGAATGTCCACATGAGATTTTAAATAATATTAACCCTAAAATTTTAATAAGAGTAAAATAGGAATGAAAAAATAAAGAAAAGAGTAAAAGAGGAATGAGATGGTGGAGGAAGCAAGTTGTGGTGGTGGAGGGAGTAACACCCTAAAAACAAATGACCCTGTCTCCGATTCTTTGCTTATGGGCTTCCGTAGGCTAAGTTAAAAAAAAAAAAACTGATGCCAAAAAAATAAAACACAGCAAATAACAAAAATAAAACCAATAATTATTAACCTATACATTATATTACCACTAGATCAATTTAAATTCGTTAATATTATATTCATTTAAAATATATTTAACTCATCTGATTTCGATATTTCCATTTTTAACTTAAGAAATAATTATTTATTTTTTTCAATACTTAAACATATTTATCATGTCTTTATTGCATCATACTAAACTCTAAATAAATAAATAATATAATCTTTTTATTATTTTATTTAAAAAATAGACAAAATTTTTTATATTAATTATATATTGAATGACATCTATAATTAAGTTTTATAAATAGATACAATTTAAATTTAAAAGTTCAGTTTTAAAAATTTAATACACTTATGCAAATGTTTTTATCATTCTTGTGGATTTAAGTAACATCTTTACCATTGATTTTATCTGTAACTTGCACATGGTTGGTTTGTGTTCAATGTTCAGTCAGAGTCTTCGGACCTCCCTTCCTCTGCAAGAAAACGTTTGATTCCAGATTCCAATGTAGTTCAGGCTAACCCAGTCTCACATTCGACTGTAATTTATGCCTGTTGTTCCTCTGTGAGATTAGCACAACAAGAGATTTTTGAAACTGGAACAACAGCAGAGAAGATTACAGAAGTGAGTGATAATGAGAACCAAATGGTTAGTCAATTAAGTCAATTAGATATCTTAACAATTCTAATGAAACATATATTCATCTTCAACCACTTTAAACTATAATGCAAACACTCCATAGTAAATATATGCAAAACTTATAAGAAATTAATTAAGAAAATAACTAAAGATGTTCCAAAAGAAAACTTTGATAAGGTAAGATTATATGTCAAGATCTTCGTAAAAATTTCCGATCTCCATAAACATAAATAACAAAAATCCAAAGAAAAAGTGAAAAACAAAAGAAAAAAAAAATTAAGAGATGATAATCTTCATATAATAAAATTAAACTAATTGATTTTCCTCTATAAAATTTATATTTTAATAATAAAATATTCGAATTCAATTTATAAAAAAATCCGTTCTCTTAATTATTTTATAGGGTGGTTCATAATTACTCAAATAAGTAAGAAAGAAAAGAAAATTTCAATTTTTAGAAACATTAAAAATAAATAAAAACAACAGAAAGTCTAATTTTTTTTATATTTATATTATTAATTAAAAAATATATATGATAGATGTGACTTTTGAAACATTATAATAATAATCATTAAACATACAAAACCAGTTAAAATTCTGATTAGTGTAAAGCATGTGGTGTTTACTGTCATGACAGACAGTAATTTGAATAGTGTTTCATTTGAACATCACACACAAGTCGTAGATCAATTTATATGTATGCAGAATAAAATTATTGAGGGTAACTCTTTTTCTGAATTAAAAAAATCGTAACCGTCCATTTCAGTTACCAAATTATTTTAATATGTAAGAAAAATATTTTTTTGTTAAAAGGAAAGAAAAAGCTTAGCCATTAGCCCCTTCAGTCTCGTCACCGTTCACCAAGTGTGTGCTCTGTTATTCCTATTTTCTTTCCGTTTCTCTCGGTGTTCCGAACCGAACCGGCATGGATCCATTCGGCACGAACCGTCTCCCGAGCCGAAAGCCCTCCGCCACAGAGCGCTACCTAGGCGTTCCGTCTCACGCGCCGCCGCACTCCCCGTTCGTCGCCACCAACGTTGAGCTCCAAGAGGACGACGTAGTTTTCTTTAACGGCGACTACCACACCGATTTAAACCACTACAACGCCTCCACTCCTTCCTCTTCTACGTCCTCCTCTGCGTCTGCCACTCCCAACCACCACCTCCTCCATCACCACCACAACCACAACCACCACTCTCACGGCATACTCGCCGCGCTCCCCGAGAACGAAACCTCCCACAGCCTTCGAAACGTTTCGCAGCACTTCCACAAGGCCTCAATCTCCTCCATATCCTCCGCTTCCTCTTCCTCCTCCTCCTCGCGCGTCATTCCCGCCATCCCGCGGCCTCCGCCCCCGGCGCAACCTTCCTCCTTCAAGTTCCACCAGTCCGCGCCGGTAAACGTCCCGATCTTGTCGGATAAGGCGCGGCGGAGGCAGTGCGAGTTCGATGATGACGACGAGGAGGATGAAGATGGGGAGATGGTGCCGCCGCACGAAATCGTGGCGAGGAACTCAGCGCAATCGCCGATTCTTGCTTATTCGGTTATGGAAGGGATAGGGAGAACGCTGAAAGGAAGGGACCTGCGTCAGGTTCGAAATGCTGTTTGGCGCCAAACAGGTTTCCTCGGTTGATTCATTCAATTCAAATTCTTCTATTAGTGTTTAATTTTAACTTATTGATTGAATTCTATTCTACTGAATCTGAATTTGTCCTGAACTAGTGAATTTCCCTGTCTATCGCAACTCCTAGGGTTCCCTTACTTCCTCTTTTCGTTTCGCTTTGTTTGCCTGAGAAAATGTGAATTATAACGATGGTGAAGAGTATAGAGAGAAAATGAATTTTAGTTTTTCTAAGAACGAGAGTGGAACCTCGGACCATTTTCTCGTGGAACTGTTGAAGCTCTGGTATCATGTTGTGATCTGACTATTTTAAAAGTTGTAAGTAATTAAGTGAAATTAGGGAATGATTTTATATTGACATCTACCTTCTAGAATGAGTTATGTAAAATTGGGCATTTAGATGGTATGAAATGCTGATGTTTTAAAGAGGTTATACAAATGAAGTAATAGACTATGTAATCTCTGACATACTATGACTTTTAGGATGATTTAATGCATAAGTGTGGTTTATTTCTCTGCTTTTAAACACGTGACCATGGAATTGGAAGCTCCAACTGGACCCTAAATCTAATGGACCCTAAATCTAATGAATATTATTCGTACGTTCAAGCTGTCATGCTCAGATTTGGTCTAGCTCCCTTTTTCAGGGTTAATGGTAAATGGATAATTTCTCCTTTAACCTGTCTTTCGAATTTCAACGTTTGGTAATCTTGTAAAAAACAGATTGGTCAGGGCATTGATTACCCAATGTTGTTTTGCCCCCACAGTGTACAGTGAGATACATATCTGACAAATTCGGATATGGTGGCTCTGTTTGGTCTTGTTTATTGGGGACCTGATTTATTTCAGTGTTGATGATACTGATTTTTGTATTATCGTCAATAATTTTACTGACTAAAAACAAGTAGAGGTGGAGATATTGTTACTCTATCTGGTTATGTAGGTTAGCAACTATGAAGAAAACTTAATCTGTGCTTATGAATGAAAGAATGGAATGGAAATAGGGATGGCAATCAAACCCAAATTTGATGGGTATTAATATAAGTTTCTTGCAGTGGATCTGATCCTGTATAGATATTTACCTAGACTTTTGCATGTATTGATGCAACATTATAGGTGTTATAGTGCCTAAATTTGCGAAAACCTGCATAATGTATTTATGATATTTTATGACTAAAAGATGAAAAGTTTTTAAGTACTTTTGGAATACTTTTATAGGTAGAAATGAATTATCATTGTATATATTTTGAACGAAGAGAATGTACTTCAATTTATATTTTTTTTTTATCGGTTTATTATTATTAATGTTAGTTTGTTAAACACATGCATTATGTTATTTCGAAATATCATATTCAAGTTTAACTATTTGTAGCAGGTTTCGGGTCTGGGTATATAAAATACTTACAGATATAATAGCAATGTCGAAATGGGAACATTCTCTTTAGTACCAATCTATTCTCGTCCTTAAATAGATGAAAAAAAGATGAGGGATAGCCTTTGGACATACATTTTAACTTGTATATCTTTCTCTCCCTCTATTCCTATCTCACTTAAACGTAAAAGAATAACCTAAAGTCAGACAAATATGAGAAGAGTCTTGTTTTTCTGGTCATTATATGAAGTTATGTTTGAAGTTGTTCTTGAATACGTTCTATCTTCTTTAGTATGCTTCAGTGTGATTTCAGTGCGATAAAGTGTGAAACAGAAAGATTGGTCATTTGCAATAGGCTTATTATAATATAAGTAGCTTTATAATTATAATATGCTTCTAAAAGAGGACACAATTCTTCTGAAAGAGAAAGAATGGGCAACCCGCTGGGTGAAGGAAATGGCCTGGGTGAAGAGAGTTTTGAGCATCTGGTTTCTCATAGTCCTCGAAAATATGAAACAGAAAAAGGGATGGTGGGGGCAAATTGTGTAATTAATTTGAAGCTCAAAATAATATCAAAACAATTTTAACAGTTTTTAATATAAATTTATCATTCTTTTAATATGTCATGAATGTGGGATTGGTTGCGGTCATAGATGTGTCCGTAAGAATGGTTCTTTGATCTCATGCTTTTGTGAAAAGGAGTCCTAAAAACAAGAAAAAGAGCTGGGTTTTTTCTGTACGTTTTAAGTTCTGACTAGATTATAGAGAAATTTATAATTGAGTGAAATTGTTTTGTTATTTCTTATAGATATGATTAGATTTTGCTATTTATTATAAATATAGGAAATTGTATGTTTCAAAACTGTTTTCTGGAGATTAATTATACATATGATAAATAACCATTTTAGGACAATAAGTATTTATATGTTTAGTTTTTAGTATAATAAAACAATTACATATAGAAATTTTATTTTTGTTTGGATTCTTTTAACGGTTGAGATAATTAAATATATGTTTGATTTTTAGCTTTTTTTATCAGGAATAATGTTTGATATTTAGTAATTGTAAGTAATTAACTTTTAAGGGAGATTTTAATTCTTTATTTTTTATTTTATAAATTTAAAATTTTTAGTGGTTACTTCAATGTTAATTGGTTATTAATATTTTTTTTGTTAAAAATAACATGTGTTAATTATTAGAAAAAGTAAATACATACTTAATTATATTGATTATTAATAAAGTTGAAATAAAATTAACAAAATTAAAGTTATTGTATTGATATTTTAGTTTTTTTTACTGTTTTGAAAATAAAATAAGTCAACAATTATTACATTAAATTTATTAGTCATCCTTACAAATATATTTTTAGATTATTTATCCTTATAAATATAGTTTTAGAGTTAGTGGTAGGTTTCAAATTCAGTGTAGTGGTTAAATTTAATGTGTGCTGACAAAACCACTTTTATAATTGACTCATGTCATGATCCATTGGTAAAAGATTTTATTAGTGTCTTTTGGGAGAAGCTCAACGACTATAACTCTTGTGTCTATAGTGATCTCACCGAAGTGAAGTGAAATTCAATCATATATAACTTTAGACTAGCACTAGTCACAACTGAAAAAGCTATGAAGTAAACTATTAATGAAAAACAAAAACTAAATTTGTAGAAGAGAATAAAGAAAATGAAATAATTTTTTAACTATTAAATTGGTTTATGTATGACATAGAAATCGATCTTTTGAGAGAATGATGGAAAATAAAAGGTTTAATGTCTCAATAGGTTTCTATTTTTTTTAGAATTTGAAATAGGTCTCTTTATTTTTTGGCGTCTCAATTGGGTCCTTATTTTTGTTAATTTGATGCAAATAAATCTTTTCCGTCAATTTCATCAGTTAATGAATGTGTGACGTGGCCTGAGGACAGTATTGACACATGTAAGGCCACGTCACACATTCATTAACGCCGTTTGATGAAATTGACGGAAATGATTTATTTGCATCAAATTAACAAAAATAAGGACCCAATTGAGACGCCAAAAAATAAAGGGATCTATTTCAAATTCTGAACAAAAATAGGGACATATTGAGACATTAAACCGAAAATAAAATTTTCTGATTATTTTATAAGTTAGTTTTAGTTTATGAAGATAGTTAATTTTTTTTCCTCTTTTTTTTTCTCTTTTAGAATTACTTTTTGGAAATTGAATCTAATCAG
Organism: Vigna umbellata; assembly: GCF_018835915.1. The sequence continues at coordinate 10,189 of NW_025906089.1, forward strand.
AAAGAGTTACTTTTTCAAAATTCAAGAAATTAAATTTCGAATTCATGTTAACAGAAATATTTACGTTAAATTAGAATGGTTTAGGAGAGATACGTTCAAAATCTTTTTGCAAGTTTTGTTGTAATAGAAGAATCTTGTTTACATTTTAATAATTGTTTGCACTCAAATTTTTTAAAATTTAAAATATTTTATTGTTCTTATGATATAGGGTCATATTTAATATTTATTTTTAAATATTTGTCATGACAATATGGTCTAAATAACATATAAGCTTTAAACTTAAAATGCGTCATGGAGAGACATTTCATGGTACAAGTGCAATTTGAAAGAAATTTGCAGAAAAGAATATATAGTAAGTGCATTTTAGTTTTTCTGTTCCACTTTAGTAAGTCATTTATATTATTTCTCCGAAATTCTTTTCATTTAAATTGTTTGTTACACATTAAATATAAAAGTAATAATACATATTTTTATTTTAATTAATACATAAAATTAAAACTAATATAGCTATTAAATTTTAACTTACTAAAATAAATTATATAATAAAAAATAGGAAAATAAAAATGTTAAATAGAAGCTGAAATCATTAGTTAGACGTTTTTTGATAAAATGGAAACAAAAGAAAGTTAATTTGTTTTCTCATGTTAGGTGTGTACAGAAGGAAAGGAGAAAATACACAAGTATAATAAATACCTGGTTAATGAATGTTCTATGCGCATTACTATTTTAGGTTAAAATATATTTAAAAATACTTTCTCATAAAGAGAAATAAAACTGGTAAAAATGTCTTCTTAAAAGTGAAAAAATCCAGAAAGACCTGGCCATCATTCCCTAATTGAGAAAAATGAAATATTTTTTTTATTGTATTTGGATGAGATAACTTAAGAAAATAATTAATTATTTGATGAATTTGAAATTTGTTAAAGTAAAATCAGTTGTTTGAAAAAATAAAATAAAGTTAAAATTTAAAATTTTTAAGAAGATATTTTAAATAAAAATAATAAAATTTAAAATTCACTCCAAAGAAAATATAAATTTTACAATTAACTATTCTCTCTTTATATACATTTTTTCCACTTTTATCTTTTAAATAAATTTTTTTTAAATTAAAATAATTATTTTACTAATTTTATCTTTTTAGTAATCGTTTTTTTAAATACTTATTTTTTATTTAATATTTTTAAACTAAAATAATTATTAACAATAAAATTGTGAAATTATTTACATTTATTTTTATAATTATAATAAATAATAACTTTATAAAAAAAAAGTAAGTTATTAAATATTATTTTAATATTTATATTAAACTAACATTTTTTGGTAAATTTTAAAATATATTTTCTTAAAAAAGAAATTCAATTATTTTATCTAAATAAAAAAATATAAAACATTTTAATTATGCTATCTAAATGAAATATTTTAAAAAAATATTTCTAAATAATTCAAACACATTATTAAGAAAGCTCCCATTTCATATAGAAAATGATACTTTTTAAGTTTCTTTTTTTTTCACCCCATCTTACGCAAAATTTTAGAATAATAGTGTTAACCTATATTTACTTATACACATGATTATGTAATTATGATTACCTAAAAAAAATAAAACTGTTTAATTATATTAGTGATGAAAAACACAACCAAAATCATCTTATTATTATAGGGGTGACATCTTATCATTATAGGGGTGACAATGCGGCTTGTTTCATCCTATTCTATTCTGACATATCTCACATTTAGTCTGTAAAAAGCGATTAGATTAGCCTGTATCGTATAAGAAATATAGGTTAATTTTTTTTGTTTACTTTGTAGGTTCACCAGGCGATCTGCGGCCCTACATAATAATTTCAATAACTTTATCTTTATTTAATTAAATTAATAAAAATAATAATTTATGTAAGTTTATTTTTTAAAAGTTTAATCATTTCGGAGGTCATTATTTCTGTAGATTCGTATCAATTGGGTTTCTATTTTGGTAAAATTGAGTCAATAAT
>NW_025906089.1:25938-44634 GCF_018835915.1 Vigna umbellata
AGATATTTAAATTCTGCAGAAGAATTTATTTGTATAGTCATGTAAGAAAAGCAAAAAGGGCAATTTCACCCGGTTAAGATAATTTTTTTAAATATATATATATATATATATATATATATATATATATATATTTTGTTAGTTTATTATTGGGCATTTAAAGCTAAGGAAGACTAATGCAGAGAGGTAGATTATGGTACCTGTATTATTGCTTCCTCTGCATGATTGACTTATTTTTACCCATTAATGCACTGCATATAGCCTTTGTCTACCCCACCACACTCCCAAAACTAATTTATATTAATTCATGTTGCCCCCTGAGAGACAAAAATACATTGTTTAGCAGTTAAATTTTCCTACCATTTAAATGTTATGTTATTCTTTCTACGCACTCACCAACACCTAACCCTATCACAATCTTCTGTTCATAACACTTCAAAAACATTTCCTTTTTTCGCGGGCACAGCCATGGAGCATCATATATATCCGTTCCTTAAGGCTTTAGCTGAATCATCATCATCTTCATCGATCGGCTTCCTTTATTGCATATATTTATTAGCATTTGCTTTGGAATCACTCACACTTCCCTTCTTAATAGGAGAATGGTTAGCTGTTTCAACCAAGCCTCTGGATGAAAATGGAAGAAGAATAATACAGATAGAATGAGAATGAAGTTTCATTCTTATTTTAAGATACTTATAAATCCTTCAATTTTAATTCCAACTTAATTTTAAAAAATTATAATTTTTATGCTCTTTATGTACTATCAGCTTGGAATGTGCTATTTATATATTATTGACTTGTAAGGTGATACAATATTCTTCAAACAGGTATCTTTGTATCGAATATACACATGTGTGATATTAGACAATAATAATAATTAAATTGTAGGTGACACATAACTTTTAGCAATTTGAGTTATCTATATATATTTCAAGTTATTATAGTTTATTAGTCAATTTATTAAGTAATCTAATTAATTAAGTTATCAATTAAATGACATATATGTTATGAAAGATTTATTGTGTAAAGATCATAAACAATATTTTTCTTTTGTTGAATGATCAAATTATAAATATTAAAACTTAAGAAAAAATAATTAACAGAGGTTACAAAAGGTGATCATGAGTTATCATTTATCAATAGGTACAATCTAGTAAGATATTGGTTCCAAACGTAATATAATCGGTGCGAAATGATTTTAAACAATGCAAAGTGAAAGAAAACTTACCTTAACGTTAATGGCGAACGAGAGAAAGCATAGGAAGAAGATGAACACAAAAAGAGAGAAAACGCGTAACTGGCGAACGCGAACGAATCAAAAACTCAAACAAAAACGCGAAAGAAAGTGAGGCTCACATTCTGAGTTTTTGAGTTTAGAAAGGCATTTGGTGTCACTGATCATTTTTTACCTTGGATTTTCGGTGATCAGACGTTATACGTGTGACGTTAAAGGCCATTTTTCTACACTAGGGTTTGTACTTCTCAACAAGGGTTCTTATCTATTTGATGTATATATAAATTCATGTTCATCTTTTATTTTAGGTTTAATCCTTTCAGACATCCCGATTTGTGTAGGGTTGTCTCAAATAGATCCTCGTATTTATTTTTATCTCAATTAGGTCCCTATTTTTGTAAAATTGAATCAATTGGAACCTTGTCGTTAATTTCAATAGACGGTGTTAAATTTATTGAGTCGTGGCATGCTGACGAAGCAAATTTTAATGACGTGGATCAAATTCATTNTACAACCCTTTCTGAATTTAAAGAAAACATCCTTCAACTTTGAACTCTTGGACCTTCTTGAAAATATATGACCACCCCACATTGACTAAGAAAGTACAAATTTCATGTGGTCATAAGTGTGATCAAATATGGGGAAAATTATCTAAAGAACATAGAGAAGGAAAGCATGAGAAACTTTGTAGAATTGGTTGTGGTTGATGTGGTGCACTCTTGTAAATATGATACCCATAAAAGAAAAAAAGAAAGAGAAAAAGAGAAAAAAAAAGAAATAATGTGACTACAAGATGGTGTTTGGTTGTGTTCTAGTTTTCAAATAGAAAAGAGTAGAATGTAAAGTTGATGTGATTGTTCTCTATACTCATTCATGCTACCTAGATACATTAATTTCCTTCCTCAGCATTTTCATAACACTAAAGAAAGTCCTTGTTGATGTTTGTATGTTTTGAAAAGTCTTGGCTCTTGAAATGAAAAGTAAAGTCTAATTGTAATTAGTGGTAGAAGAGAAAGTAGCAAACACCCATGTACACTAGTGTGCTTGAGTGACACGGTTTTTTCTAGTGAGGATTGATTCCTTTGATTGATCAATGAAAATATTTCTGACATAGTTGTTAGTTTCTATTTTTATCGACTTTATTAAATGTAAGACTCATTCTTTTACAAGTATTCAATATAGTCTTAATTTTCGTAATTTATATTTAATTTGTTCCTTTTTCATGATGTCTAAATTGTTAATATCAGATGAACAATGTAACGTGTCAAGTAAATATTGTGCCGTGTGACAATGTCAATGTCATGTGTCAAATCAAGGTCAGTACCACATGTCGAGTCAATATCAGTGTCACATGTAGTGTCAGTACCACGTGTTAATGTCTTATATTCAATTTAGTCTCAATTTTTGTTAGTTTTGTCCAATTTTGTCTCAATTTTGTCCCTCACTAAACTAAGATTAAATTTAATTTTTATTAAAATTAACATTTTTATTAAGTATTTTTTTCATTGTTTTTAAACCAACTCTAACTATATTATTGGAATATAATTATTATACTTATTTTTTTTTTCTGTAGGTAGAGTTGGTTTAAAAATAATGAAGAATTCTTCTTTTAATTTTAAAAATAATAAAGAATTTTTATTCTAATTTTAGAAATAAATTAGAATTTTCCTTCTAATTTTAAAAGTAATGAAAAATTTTCCTTAAAAAATTAAAAATAATGAAGAAATTTCCTTCTAATTTTAAAAATAATAAAGAATTTTCATTCTAATTTTAAAATTAATGAAGAATTTTCCTCTTAATTTTAAAAATAGTGAAGAACTTTCCTTCTAATTTTAAAAATAATGAATAAGTTTTCTTCTAATTTTAAAAATAAATGAAGAATTATCCTTTAAATTTTAAAAATAATGAAAAAATTTCTTTTAATTTTATAAATAATGAGGATTTTTTCATCTAATTTTTAAAATAATGAAGATTTTTCTTTTTAAAATTTAAAATTGGAATTAAATTGACAAAATTTGGGACTAAATTAAACAAAAATAATGAAAATCGGGATTGAATTGAATACAAGTCAGTAACATGTGGTACTAACATTGATATGTGGCATTGATAATAATTTGACACATGACACTGATTTAACACGTGGCATTGATATTACCATATGACATAATATTGACTTAACACGTGGACAACTTTTTTAAAATTAAGAAAAAAATCTAAAAAAAAATTAATAAACACTTTTTAAAAAAATGAAAAAGTTAAGAATTGACATGTGGTACACACTATTTATTTGTCGTTGATGAGTTAGACAACGTTATAAAAAACGACTGAATTGAACAAAAATTACGAAAATTGAGACAAGATTTAACACTAGAAAAATATAAATCTCACATTAAACAAAATCAACGAAAATAGAGACCAAAAGTGATATTAAAATAAAAATAAAAAAGAGAAAAAAAAAGAAAAAAGAGAGAAAGAGAAAAGCACGAAAAGAGCGAAAAAAAAGAAAAAGAAGAAGAAAAATAACAATATTATAACTTTTCATTGGAAAAGAAATACTAACTTGTATCTTCTTGTTTTGTTGCCCAGGCAAGACATGTCTGTCCAAGAGTAATGACATAAACCATGGGGAAAAATGGTGATAGAAAAAGAACAAACAAGTTTAGAAAAATATGAATATTTGTTTACTAATATGATAGTTTATTTGTCGGTTATTAAAAATCCCATGGACATTCAAAGACATTTTTTCACTTTGTTATTTGTATGGACATTGTATTTTTGTGTTCCCTTATATATATATATATATATTTACTCTGAAACTGTTTGATGTGTTTTTCAGGTGGGTATTTGATTCTAAGGGAATATCTCCAAACTCCTTGATAATAAGAGATTCACTTCTCACATTATCCAAATCTCTTTTTAGATAAAATATTTGTTTTTGGATCATTTTGAAGTAGCGTTCTTTTAGAACTCATGTTTATAAGTAATAAAGTGGATAAGTCTTCTAGAATTTGTTGATGATTTTTTTCAACCGAGGAGACGATGTGATACTAATGAAGTTGAAAGGAGTAACACAAAAAAGAATGACTTAGCATCATTGGAGGATGTGTATGAATGGGGTGGCAGTTAGCATAACTCTTAGCACCTAGTGAGCATGTCAAATGTTTTCTCTTTCCTTAATTAGTTGTTTGTAATTAGGAGTTTAATGTTTAATTCAAATAACACTCAACTATAAATAGGGGTTACATTGTATAATTAGATTTGATGGAATAAAAAATAAACTTTGTTGAGTTGAAGAATAATCGAGTGTTGTTTTCATTTTGAGTCTTATATTATGCGATTAGCTCATGCGACAACTATAGCTTCTACTTATTTTTAGTCGTTCTAATTCAAGTGGTGTGGGTTCCTTCATTTCCTAGTCCATTTTAGATTTGCATCACTCCATATTACGTCCAGTGTTCTTCAACAACATAAGTGTTTTTCATTCAGTGTTCTATCATGTTGTCTTTTTTGTATTAAAACCACTAAATCTATAGCATTTTATTCTAATAAATATGTAGCATATCTTTAATTAATTAAATATAATAATCTATTCAAATTCTAGTTTACATCATATATGATTAGGAATAATAAAAAATCAATCAATTTTGATGTGTTTTATATTAATTCATTTGTCAATGTTAAAAATGTGTTTTTTAAAAGATAGGCCAAATATTTAAAAAGTCGAGTAATCAACGACCAAATTGTTTAGATAAATGCAAAAGAAAAATTACCAAATTTAATAATTTTGATAATAATTATTTAATTTTTGGATTTTATTAAAAAAATAACACATAATTCATAATGTTTGGTTTAATCCTTGCAGACATCCCGATTTGTGTAGGGTTGTCTCAAATAGATCCTCGTATTTATTTTTATCTCAATTAGGTCCCTATTTTTGTAAAATTGAGTCAATTGGAACCTTGTCGTTAATTTCAATAGACGACGTTAAATTTATTGAGTCGTGACACGCTGACGAAGCAAATTTTAATGACGTGGATCAAATTCATTTGCACGTGGACCTACAGCACCGTCGAGTACTCTCCTTCTCTCCCCTCCTCTTCTCCCCCTCCCCCTCCCCCTGCCTTCGTCTTTCTCATTGATCTTTCCTCCCCCGACGACCAACTGCTCTCCCTCAAGAAGGACCTCCTCCTCCTCCACCACCACTTCCCCGATCACGCCCTCGTCGCTCTCCTCACCTTCGATGTTGTTTGCGATGGTGCTGTGGCGAAGATGATGGTGGTTCGAGATTGCCGAACTCGTGAAGAGAGACGCGATGAGGATCGCGATTCTGGGTGGCTGTTCTCGCGGTTTTGACGGAGGCTGGTGGCACTGTTTGAAGGTTGACGGTGGTCCGGGGTTGTGCGGCGGTCAGGCAAGGGCTCGCGTGAAGGAGATGGTGGCGAAATGAATTGGGATTCTGGCTTGGAGTTTGATTTCGGCGTTTAGGGTTCGAAGGATTTTTCAGATCGGATTGGGTTTTTGGATATGCAGGTCTGAGATGATGATTGGGAAAATGAATGGTGGCACGGTGATGATGACTTGTGGCTGGCGGTGCGGTGGCACGATGTTGTTTGCAGTGGTGCTGTGGCGAAGATGATGGTGGTTCGAGATTGCCGAACTCGCGAAGAGAGACGCGATGAGGATCGCGATTCTGGGTGGCTGTTCTCGCGGTTTTGATGGAGGCTGGTGGCACTGTTTGAAGGTTGACGGTGGTCCGGGGTTGTGCGGCGGTGATGTTGCCGACGACGCTAGGGAGAAGATGGTAAGGAGACTAGGGTTTCAGTGGGTGGAAGATGGTGATGATGTGGTAGAGGTTTCAGTGGGTGCAAATGAATTTGATCACGTCATTAAAATTTGCTTCGTTAGCGTGCCACGACTCAATAAATTTAATGTCGTCTATTGAAATTAACGGCAAGGTTTCAATTGACTCAATTTTACAAAAATAGGGACCTAATTAAGATAAAAATAAATACGAGGACGTATTTGAGACAACCCTACACAAATAGGGATGTCCGAAAGGATTAAACCTTTATTTTATTCGATGTAGAATTTATTTGTATGTTAATGTAAATTTATTTTTACAATGATTGAGGTGGAATTTTGTAATATTAAGCATAATTTTTAAAAAGGTAAAATAATGTTAAAATTCCACAAAAAAATTATTTATAATTTATAATTATTGTTATTTTATTATGATTAAAAAAGTGTGACAATGTTTACTTGAAGAGACCCGTATCTAAAAGTAATAAGTTAAGGAGATATTTGAAATGGAAGCATAAATGCTAAAATAGTAAAATTAAAATATGGTGCTTGTTATATGGTGCTTATTGAAGCTATGCTTATTTCACAGTGTTTCCATGAGTGGGGAAGATCGAAGATCATCGACAGATGCAAAGTAGCATTAAAGTGAATTTAATTGCGTGTCAGAAGTAGGAGTAAAGGTGAACACAAAGGTGATGATGGTGTTATTATTTTGTTTAAAATATTTGCATTCATTTTGAAAAATCTTTGTCATTGCTTGGTATCTATCTACTTTCCACTGCATCACCTAGCTTCTTTATTATTCCCATCTAATTCATGTCAGCTATTCTCCACATTCAACCCAATTTTTCAAACCAACATTGAAAACTCTTTCTCACTTCTATGTTGAAAATCTTTGACGCTGTTTCCTCTTACTTTCTTTTCTTTCTCTCTCATCAACCCAATACCAAAATAAAAATAAATATAAGTAAAATAGACAAAATTATTATATTAATTATAAACAAAATAAATTTATAGTATATGTTCGATATTAAACTTATTTTATAAATAAATTTTACAAAATTAAATTAGATTTAATTTTTATTTTTTAAAATTATCATATTATAATGATGTTTATTATTTGTTATATCTATTTTGTTATTTGGAGTTTATTTTCGGACCATCTTGACAAGTTATTTTTAGAAATATTTTTATCATTAAAAGGGTTAATTATGTATTGTAAAAAAAGAAATAAAAGATAAAAAAAAATGTAAAGTGTGTATAAAAATTTACTGGATGATAAAATAATAATATCTAATTGTCTTTTAAGTAAATTTTGTGAAGACAAATTAAATTTATAAATCTATCTATTTTAATTCAAAGTTTACATGATATTTTTATAGTCAATTATCATGTATTTAAGATATTATCTGTTTTGAATATTAAAGTTTTATTTTTAAAAGATATTTTCTGAGAGAATGAAAGAAAGATAAAAGAAAATGTATTTAAACTCTCTTATAATTTTATTTTTAAATAATGTGAAATTAATGAGTATGAATATGAATATATCTATAATCCAAGTAATTTGTTTTTCTTTTTTTGGAGGTTTATGTTACAGTTGACAAAACTTTGTAACCCAGAAAATTCTACGCTGCATGAAATTTCAAAGAGAACTAAGCTAAGGGACTATGTGCTAGATGCTAGCTCTTTAAAACAGTCATTGACTTTGTTGCACAGACTTTATTCATTCATGCCACATACCATGTTATGACCGAACACAATACGATGTGATGAAAGTGTTTTTCAACACAAAACGTTAATTTGTGGAAAAATGTTAGTATTTTTATTTGTTTAATTTTACTTATTTTCTTGCATGAATGATGATCAGCGTATTTGTTGCCCTCAAAGAATTAGTCAAAACATATCAAAGAAGATAAGTTTGACAACAAATTAATAACTACTATATTAAAAAATTTGCTTTAAAACTAAAATGTTGAGAACAAATTTTTAATTTAATGTACTTAAATTTTAAGCAACTTCATTAGTTGTTTAGACTATCTTACATCATTTGCTCTAATTCTATACACACATTACTCATGAAAATGTAAGTAAACTCACAATTATAAATTGGCCAAAACTTTACCTAGTACAAGCTGAAGGGATAACATAAATTAATGTGAACAACTAATGTTCCGTGACTCTATACCTACCTTTAACATAGATATTATCCTTCATATTTTCATATAAAAATTTGAAAAAACAAAATACCTTTTTATAATTTTAATATGTTTTGGTGTGGTTTTGAGTAAAAGAAATTATGTTTTCAATTCTTTAATTAATTTTCTATAAATGACAATAAAAAAACAATTCATCTTAATTGAAATAATTATATTTTTGACCTCTCACTAACATTAATCATTAAATTACTTTTATTCGTAAATAATTTAACAAGAACATGAATATTTAATATCCCTAAAAAGATTTCCTTGTGGTGTGAGAATTCAATCTTTCTACCTAAAAGACAGTATTTTTCAGACCAAATCTAACGTCAAGTGAGAAATGATATATATCAAAATTTTAAATAAAAACAAATTTTAATTTAACATCTATATTGAAATTTTAAAAATAAAAATACATATAATTTTTATTTATTTATCCTTCTCTTCCTATCGTATCATATAATCTATAAACTTGTATTTTTTGTTTTGGCTCTAAATATATATTTGAAGTTCCATTCCAGTGCACACTATAAGTACTATATGTGTTGTCATATGTTGATAACCTCTAGGAAAGGTATATTAACTACACTCTGTTGTCACCAACTACTAATATCAGCATAGGACCCCTTACATTTAATGTCCTAACTTCATTGTTTCTTCTATTTATAAGCTCCAAGCTTATCACTTTCTCTTCACTTTTCCTTTCCCTTTCTTCCTTATATTTTGTCACCTTCTTCTTCTTTCCATAATGGCCAGTCTTCAACTTATCAAAGTTCTTCTCCTTGTGTTTGTCATAGCTATAATTCAACCCTCAACATCCCAAACGCTACAGGGCAAAGTTTCCTGCGTTGACTGCACTCTTAACTATCACTTATCTGGTTTGACAACTTTTCTTCCATCATCTTGCTTTAGTTTAATCTAAACAAATCTTCATTATATCCATTGCTCTATTTCTTATCCAAATAGCACGTGTTTGTTTTTTTCATTTTCTTTTAATATGATAACCTTAAATCTCATGCATATTATCCACACTCTCTACTCTTAAGTATTAGATGATGATGTTTGTTTTTCCTGAATCATTTTTTAACTATATATTTCTTATCATATCATTGAGTGTGTGACTTGTTACTATTTTTTATATTTTGTTAACGAGAAAGTTGAAACTCATAATTTCTTTCATCAAATTAATCTAAAAACTCTCAAGTATTAGTACAAAAATTAAACTTACAATTTCTTTTACCCTTTCTTCCAATTTTATTTTTTTAAGTTACCTTATAAGTTTTTTTATATATTATCATTGTTGAAAGTCTTACCTTAATTATTAATATAAAGTCAGTTTACATTATATAAAATTAACCATAAATTTATTTTATAAAATTGAATTATATTTAAAATTTATTTAATCATTAAAAATAAAATATATAAAATTAACCATAAATTTATTTTATAAAATTGAATTATATTTAAAATTTATTTAATCATTACAAATAAAATATATAAAATTAACCATAAATTTATTTTATAAAATTGAATTATATTTAAAATTTATTTAATCATTACAAACAAAATATATATGAAGAGTATTAAAAGTCTCGATTAAAAATAAAATTAATTACAAACAAAATATATGTAAAAAGTATGAAAATTTTAAATTTTATTCTATAAACTGATTTTATCATGTTAAATTAGATTTAAGCCCAGGATTTCAATTATTTATTTATTTAGGATCTTGGTCCATGTAATGCAATTACATTAAAGTATTTATCACATACAAAGACAAAATTATACCCATTTGAGTTGTGTGTCTTAATATTCTATATACTTGTTTATTGTTTCAGATGTTAAGGTTTCAGTGAAGTGTGATGGTGTGAAAAAACTGGTTGTGGCTACTACAGAAAATGATGGCTCCTTCAAAGCTAACCTTCCTTCAGACAAAAGGAGTTGCTTTGCAAAAGTCCTTGGTGGACCAGTTCAGCTTTATGCCTCAGGGAAGGATCAGATATCCCAGATTATCAAGGGCAAAGAGTATAACAGCTACACCATCTCCACCCCTCTCAGTTTCAGAACATCATGTCCCCCAAGAACAAACTGCAAGAGTGGAAAACAGGTTGGTTCATCCAAAACTGTGGATCTTCCTCTTCCCCCAGAGTGGGGTTTGGCACCAAGTAGCTACTATGTTCCTTTCTTCCCTATCATTGGGATACCTTGATGATCATGTGTTGAAGAATTCAGGTGATTTAAAGTCACTTTATTGTAACATATGATTATAGATGTGATATCATATGTAGTGTGAAAGATATTATTGTGCCACAAATAGTTGTGGTATATATGCAGTGTATTATATAGTTTGTGAGGAAAGTTAATTTCCTGGTATGAAAGCTGATTAATACTGTATTTCTTTTGTCAACTTATGTTACCTTTTTATATATGTATTTTGCTAATCATAAAACTGTTTTTAGGTTTCTATTTTTCTCCTCTTCTCTTACACAGATGTATTTTAGTGTTTATAAATGTGTCAAACTGTAACATTATAGTTCTTTGTAATTTTTCTTCACTGCTATATATCTGTTTAGGAAAGTGCATGTTCTTGTCTAAATCTGTTGCTGTTAATACGAAATATCTAATGAAGTGATTATGATGATGAAACGAGTCACTGTTTTATCATCTTTTTCAAAAGAAAGTAAAATAGTGAAATGAAAATATGAATTTATGACCTGCATATTGTTTGGTTTCTGACACAGCCAGCAAGGCCAGACTGTAACATAAAAATGGAATTATGTGTGAGATCTGTAAATGGGACCACCAACAATAATTAAATTTTAAAATTACAAAGAAACTTTCAATAATAAAATATTATTACTTAAATAAATTTAGTTTGTACTGTCTTTAATAATAGTCTCATCTAATTTAGAAGGTATAAGACAGTTTAAATATTTTTATATGTTTTTTGAACTTAAAATTTAAATAATAACGTCCACAATAAAGTTGATAATCGTACATTTAGTACTTTAAACTTTTTACTAAATATGATTAAGCATTTTTCTTTGATTAAGCTGAACTATGTCACTCAATATTCTTTCAAACTTAAAATCAGAATAAATTTCATATTATATTATGTTTAAAATCTTAAAAAATTATATTTATTTATTTATTCAAATTATTAAACTTATTTATGTTAATCTAGTTTAAAATTTTACATTCACACTCTTACATTTTTTTAAACAATTTCCTCGGTCATTTTTCTCGCCATTAGAGTGCTTATTCATTAAAGTACATTTTGAATATGTTTTCTTAATTATTTTTCAATTCCAGATGCCGAATGTTTGACCTTCAGTTTATATTCATTATGAGGGTACCGTAGGTGCACATTGCATTTCCTGAATCCCGCTTTTATTAGAACGCATTAATTTGTCCAACTAAAATATAAATGATATTTTATGTAAAGTTTTGGATTGAAAACAAATATATGATTTAAAAGTAGGTCAAAATTTGAATATTGACAAAATTAATAATATTTTACTATTATAATACTGTAACTTAATATAAAGAGTTTTGTAAAATTCTTGAGAGAAGAAAAATTGAGTTTGTATGATATGCACCTTTTACATTTAATTTGAAAACTTTTGATTTTATTCGCAAAGTAATTTATTTAATAAATTGATTTATTTATAAGTAAGATAATTATTTAAACAAATATTTTTTATTTAACAAAATATAATATATAAAAATTAAAATTTGATAATTATTAACTTTATATTTTATATATTACATAGTAAATTTAAGAATTAAAAATATCACATTAATTCTTATCCATTCTACTTTTTTTAAGTTTCGATATTATTTTTTTCATCAACTTAAAATTTTTAAATTATCATATAATAAATTAATCTATGTTTAACATATGCGATATTTTATATACCACATAGTAAAGTCTATTTTCTCATCCATTACAAAATTTATCTGTATTCTCATCAGAGTCCAAATTCATTAAAAAATAATTGTTGGGTATACTTTGCTGTCACGTTTGCCTATTCTTTAGTGAGGAAAATTTGACTAAAGAAATATAGAAACTGTTTTGGTAGATTTTGAGAAGGATTATCATTATTGAATGTTTGGATGTTATGAAGTGTGAGTGTGAATAGATTATGAATGGAACGTATCTGACATGTGATCCTTACTCTCTATTTATAAGTTGTCTCATGGATGTTAAGCTGACATAAGTCCAATAAAATATTACCATAATAAAATATAAACAGATTTACCTAAAAATCTGGTTGGTTGTTTATAACATGCTTATCAATATCTTTAACTAGATATTCTTGATTATTTTATTATCTTAATGTTAACAGTTCGGTTTACACTAGCTACGAAAATAATGGTCAAATCTTTATCATTTGTTTATAAAAAACCACTTATTTGAAAGGTGTAAAAATTGTAAATTTCCGCATACTACGTACTTTAATCATTTTCAGACGTTACATCATTACTTAGTCATAGATACGTTACTACGTTATGTATTAGGCAAAGGGAAACGCGGAATCAAATAGTAGAAGCGATTGTGCGTGTTTTGTTCATACAGAAACACAACAAATTTTTTATTAATTACTACATTTTAGTTTGGTTAAGTTTGAAATAATCGGTTTTAAGTAATTGATTTGTGTCTGATTATAAAACGATTTATTAAAGGAATCACGTTACACTATAATCTACTTTTAAGGATTTTCGAAAGCTTTCCAAATATACTTTTAAACAAAGTTGCAATTCAGAAGTTATAACTAATATTGTTGAAGTGAAATGTGACTCATGAAAAAAAATATTTACATTAGAAAAAAAAAAATAATAATGTATTTTACATTTTATTATTATGTTAAAATATTGTGATGATTTGTTTGATTATAAGTTTTGTGTTGAATGACAAGGTTTTTGGTTTGAATCTTAGTTATGATGTTTTATTTTATTACCTAAGTAAGGTGGAAAATAACATGCTATAAAAATCTATAAAAATGGTAAATAAATCAAACATAAATAGGATAGCTCAGATAGTAATTGTATGGTTGAGTTGGTGAAGAAAGTAGTGAGAAAAGGTAAAGGGTTAACCCTTCTCTTTCTCTTTCTGAACATGTTGAAAAGTTCGGTATTGATGTTAGTAAGGAGAGCTAACTTAATTTTTTTTTTATTAAAAGTAGATTATTTTAAGAAAGTATAATAATATCATGTTTTAGTAAACTTGGTATGAGTGTCTCTTCTTGTCTGAGATGTTCTAGACCTTGACTTGTTCTCAAACATTAATCGAGTTATATCCTATCGGTCGACCTATTTTCAAACTTGGTCGAGTTGTATCTGACCTCGACCAACCTTATTAAGATCTTGGACGAATTGTTTTTCAAGCTTGATCGAGTTGTATCTTAACTCAGTCGACCTTATCAAGACACTAGTCAAAATATTTTTGGATCTGCCCGAGTCATACCTGACCTCGGCCGACCTATTTTCATACTCGACTAAGCTATATTGACCTTAGTCGACCTATTTTCAGACTTGGTCGACCTGTATCCAATCTCGATCGACCTAAATTCAAACTTGGTCGAGCTATACCCAACCTCAGTCAACCTATTTTCATACTTGACTAAGTTATATCCAACCTCGGCCAACCTTATTAAGATCCTAGACGAATTGTTTTTCAACCTTGATTGAGTTGTATCTTAACTCGGTCAACCTTATCAAGACACTAGTCAAAATGTTTTTGGACCTGGCCGAGTTATATGATAGTGGCATATTTTACTATGAATTCAGTATTGAATTAGAGAAAATATCAACTCTTTCTCATCCTTTTTTCCTTGTAAATCCTATTTTTCATTTAGTTTAAGAAGTGGTTTCATCTTAAGCTTTAATTAGATAAATTGATCATTAACCCCTTTATTTATACAAGTTAATTAGTTGGAAGAAGTCTCTGCATCAAATGAAGAGTGCTGGAACCAGAGAAAACAAGAAAACAGCAAAAGCAACAAAAATATGAAGAACCAGAATTTGGTAAAAGTTAGCTGGAGCGCCCTTTTTCCATGGGCGCTGGAGCTAGCCTGCACCAGGACTGGAGCTAGCTGGAGCGCCCCCTACAAAAGGGCGCTGAAGCGCCCTTTTTCCTATTTTCGCGCGCTGGAGCGCGGTCTCAAGCGCTCCTGCTGCTGATTTGGCAGATTGGGTTTATTTAACCCCAAATTAGAAGGGCTTTGACATCTTTGGCAACCCAGACACAGATTCTCTCAATTGGAGCGTCCAGAGGCGAGCTAGGAGCTGTGGGAACATCCCTTCTTCATCCTTGGGTCTTCCTCCTTCTTCCATTTCCACCATTGTTGTAAGCTCAAGCTCTCCATTCATGGAGAGCTAGTTTCATTCTTGTTGGGGTTTTTTTTTAACCACGAATCTCTTATGTAAATTACAGTTGTTTTGAATGATTATATGCCTCTTTGATTGATTGTTAGTGTTTAATTCCTTTGCTTAAAGCTTGTATGATTGATTCAACCATATCATGATTTTAGGGTTTGCTTGATATTGGGAAATATTGGGTGAATCTAGAACTGGATTAAACACCTAAAGGAAATTGTATCTAGGGATAGAACTAGGACCTTTGGTTGTCTTGAATCTCAATTCTTAAAGCGGATGAACTTGTTAAGTTTTCCAAGGGATTGGAGTTTAAGAAGTAAGTTTAGGCTCTCTCTACCAAGGGATTGGGTTTGAGTAAATTAGAAGATTGACATTGGCTAATTAATGAAGAGGAAATGATTTTCTATACATAAGAGTGAAGTAGGTGAAATCATCCCCCACCAATATCATTCCATATCATTTCTAATCTTTCCATTCCTAAGTGTTTGCGTTATCAAAGATCACTTTTACCATTTATGTTTTATCTTTACTTTAATCGCCTAAAACTCCAAAAATATGGAATCTTTCTTGAGTCTAAATTAGTTAGAGATTATACGATTGTCTAGGACACGAGTCTCTTGGGAAACGATACCCGGTCTTACTGGTTTTATTACTTGAACGATTCGTTATACTTGCCGAACCACCAACATTATACCTGACCTCGATTGACCTATTTTCACACTCGATTGAGCTATATGGACCTGAGTCGACCTATTTTTAAACTTGGTTGATCTTTATCCGATCTCGGTCGACCTGTTCTCAAACCTTGCCGATCCGATCTCGGTCGACCTGTTTTCAAACTTGGTCGAGCTATACCCAACCTCGGTCAACCTATTTTAATACTTGACTAAGTTATATCCAACCTCGGCCGACCTATTTTCAGACCTAGTCGAGTTGTATCTAACCTTGATCGACCTGTTTCTATATCTTAACCAAATTGTGTCCAACTTTGACCAAGTTGTGAATGACCTTAATTGAGTTGTTTTAAGATATTTACCGAGATGTGGTTTAACTGTGTATGATGCATTTCGTTGAGACCTATCTGTTTGATGAAATAGAAAGTGAAATCATGTGTGATTGAAACATTGATTTAAAAACATGTAGTATAACATAATTACAAATATGGTAATGGATTTGGTTAATAAATATCATACAATTTTTGTATTACATTATGAATTGGTTGATGAATTTGAATATTATGAGTATGGTGTAATTTCAGAAATCTGATGGAGAGATTCTGTGGATGTATTTTGTTAGTATTTTATTCAATGGTGATAGGAGTAAGAGGTTCTAGTATATGGCCTTTATCTTGACCATAGACATTAATGGACTAACATTGTGTGTAATAGGATGAAAACCATTGGTAATGACTTTATGGAACAATGGAGGTCACCATAAGTGCAAGACCTTCGAGATTTCATATTAATGTTTTATCCAGATGATAGAGTATAGTATGATTATTTATATGATGATATGGTTGTTGTTACAAATGGATCATGTGTAGTAATAACATTATGCCTGCTTTATGGATGATCTTATACCTATTAGTTCACTCTTGCATTTATGTTTGTTTCTTTCCCTTTGTGATGTTATTTTACATACAATGATCATTCCAATGATATGAGCATATGAGAAAGTAATAATTGACACAATGTAAAATGTGAGAGATGCGACAACATAATGTTACAATGGTCCAACATAAATTTTATAAAGAGATGCGACAACATAATGTTACAATGGTCCAACATAAATTTGATTCATGGCTATCTCGTAGTGGTCTGATGTTCCATACAATTAGGGCTTGCAATTTAGGTTCTGGCTTGAAATCTTTGTGGAGAAATCCCTGTAATGGAATTGAACGTTTTAATGAAAGATCCCATAGCGATTTTAGGCAGCTTTGCGGCTGGTGCTCCGATGATGGATTAAGGGAAATGCTAGGGTTTTTTGGAGGTTTTGCGGTTGGTACTCCGGTGATGGATTCAGAGGAAATGCTATGGTTTTTTGGAGGTGGAAGATGATGATGTGTCAAGGGTAATAATGTGATTCAGTTGAATGTTTAATAAAAAAATAAAATTCCACATCAGTGGGTCCTGTCACCATACGCCGTTGGACCCAATTTAACAACAGGGGTCCAATTATTGTAATTTTAACAAAAATAAAATCCAATTGAGAAAGTCAAAATGAAAAAAAACAGGACCAAATTGAGATTACTCAATGAAAAAAAGACCCTCTAAAGGATTAAACCTAAATTAATTGATAATGTATCTAACATAATTTATTGCTATTAATAAAATGGAATTTAAATATAAATTAAGGATTTACATCCATTACTATATTTTGAGCTTATTTGTAATGGACGTAAATTATTTAATAATTAAAGTTTACATAGAAAATAATTTTTTAGAGACTATAAATAAAAAATTATTTTACAAAATATATATATATATATATATATATATATATATATATATGTAATACATAGATTAAAATAGAAAAAATTAATTTTCATTAGCACAAAACAATTAAAAAATTAGAGAGATTTATCAACCAAAAAAATAACGAAATAAAAAAAAATAATAAAAACACTATGCATTATTTAATTATAATATGTTTGTCCAAATACCCCACGTTTTGACTTGGACTTTAATGATAAGTTTTATTTTCATGCTCCTCGTCAACGATGCATAAAAATGAAACTAAAATTACATTATTTTTCTATGCTTTGTAAGAAATACTTTAAAAAAATAGAAAATTTTAATTTTGATATCCAACTAAAATAAATAAAAGTTATCCCTTTTAACCATCATTATATTCATATTTTTTTTATGTTATAATAAGGGTTAAATATGTTTTTCGTCCCTTAAGTATCACACGATTTTGGTTTTAGTCCCTTCTTGAAACTTTGATGGTTTTTAGTCCTCATAGTTTTGAAAATCTTACTATTAGTCCTTAAAATTGGATGGTGTTAACTTTGTTTGACGTGGCTAACGGCCAGTTCACGTGGTGCCACCTGATTTACTTTTCATAACGTGACAATAAAGGTGTGGTGGTCGGCCGGCCTGGTGGGTGGTCGGCCACTCGGTCTGGTGGGTCAGCATGGTGGTCCTTGCCCATAACCGTTCGGTCTTTTCCCAACACCGTTCGGTCTTTCATATATTGCACTCCACCCGTCACCATAACCGTTCGGTCTTTGCCCAACACCGTTCGGTCTTTCATATATTGAACTCCACCCGTCACCATAACCGTTCGGTCTTTGCCCAACACCATTCAGTCTTTTATATAGTTCACTTCTATTGCATTGTTCTGTTGATTGTAATAGAACCCACCAGGCCGACCGACCATCACACCTTTACTGCCACGTCAACTAAAAGTAGTCAGGGAAGGTGGCATCACACGTGGGCTAGCCGTTAGCCACATCTACTAAAAGTTAACGCCGTTCAATTTTAAGGACTAATAGTAAGAGTTTCAAAATTATGAGAACTAAAAACCATCAAAGTTTCGAGTAGGGACTAAAACCAAAATCGTTTGATACTTAGGGACAAAAAACATATTTAACACTTATAATAATAATAATAATAATATAATAATAATTAAAGAAACATGTTGCATTATAAAATAATATAAGAAAAGTTTGATGTAACATCTCATTTATCAAAAGAAATTTACATTAGTTAATACACTAGTAAAAAAAGTGGTTTCTAACGCGCCATATACGCTTAGGTTACGCAAAAATCGAAGCGTACAAAGCTATATACCTCGGTTACGCGCTGACTCGAAGTAGAATGGAGCTATTGCCTCGGTTAGTAGAAGACCCGAGACTTATACCTCTGTACAAAGCACTGCAAATTAGACTGACAACTTTTTGAAAAGCCTTATTTTAAAACACATCACTAATAAATATAATTTTATTACACTTATCTAAAATATAACTACAATATTTAAGCTTTTATAAAATTAGATATAACTATAATATTTAATTTCTCCACAATGTGATCAGAATTATATATATATATATATATATATATATATATATATATATATTATTAA
>NW_025906090.1:0-18204 GCF_018835915.1 Vigna umbellata
CTTCAACATATTGCAAGAACTCCGAAACACCCTTATCATATTCTTCACTGATGCGACGTTCATTCATCCAGCTTCGATCCATACTATGCTCGTAAAATCATTCATCAGTTTAAGTTTTTTAACTCTCACAAGGTTAGGCCCTACCCATTCAAAAAAATTATTTTTCATAATTTGCAAAGACACGTGCAAAGAAGTCTACATCATAAATTTGATAAGATTTCAGCAACATTTCGCATTGGTCTCCGAAATACACGAAATGAGTGTAGTCAAGGATTACCACAATCAAATATGCATCCGGAGAACAACACAAATACTGAACCAAAATTTTATCAATCTTATCCATAAACTCCAGCGTACATGTTATAGCAAATTATGAAAAATAATTTTCTCAAACTGTCCAATCGGACAATTCAAAATTTAATACAAACGATTAAAAGATTAATCGTTTGTGTTAAATTTCAAACGGGAACTAAGTTTCACTCAATGATTTGATACTTATAATCTAACATGCCAAATATAATAACACAACTATCACATGCATAATGCATATTCAAAAGCCAATAACACATGCATACCTAAAAGTCAAAAGCATGCATACGCAAAAGCCAATAACATGCATACACAAAAGCCAATAACATGCATACAAAAAAGTTTTCAACAAAGAAGCTAACCTTTTTAGCAAATTAAAAAACCAATGTAGGGAAATGGAGTAGTGTAGGCCCAAAAGCGTATACCAAAAACAGTCAAAAGCGCCGCCCAAGTTAACAAGCCAGAAACTGCACCAAAACGTAACGGAAACGAATTTTAGTCGGTTCAAATCGAAGATATTTCATGAAAGAGTAATTTAAACGTAGTAAAAGTAAATTTAAACGGTCCAAAAGAGAGGAAACGCACCTGGAAATGCAATGTGTAAGAGAGAAAACGCGGGGAAGACGATGAATAGTGAGCGTAACTCCTCGCAGGTTCGTGTTTTCAGTATAAATGGTTGTAGACGTCGGGGGCTAGGGGACCCCGACGTCTATAATATTATAGATGTCGGAGCCCTAACTAATATGACGTCTTTGTGATTTAAATATTCATATTCGCGGGGCTTATAGACATCGGGACCCCCTATAACGGACGTCTAAATGGCTGAAAAAAATAACTCCTCACCTACCCTGTCAGCCAATTAGACGTTCGTTAGGGAGGGCCCCAACGTCTATAATATTATAGACGTCGGGGCCCCTCTAACGGACGTCTAAAAATGGCTGAAAAAAAAAACTCTTCAACTACACTGTCAGCCTGATAGGCGTCCGTTAGGGGGGCCCCGACGTCTATAATATTATAGACGTCGCCCCCCCCTAACGGACGTCTAAAGGGCTGAAAAAAATAACTCCTCACCTACCTTGTCAGCACTTCGGCGTCTGTTGGAAGGGCCTTGACGTCTATAATATTATAGATGTCGGGGCCCCTCAATACCGGACGTCTATATTCCCACTTATTTACGAAAATGCCACCGATCAATAATTTACGTTGGATTTTTCGTGGACGGACGTCTATTGGGTGACGTTAAAGGCCAATTCTGCACTAGTGATAGCAAGGGAAAATTAGGTATGGGGTGGTGGAGGGAGCATTTGGTGGTGGTGGAGGGAGCAACACTCTAGTATTGATTTTATTTTGGGCCTTGTGTAGAAATGGATAGGCCTTATTTCCCAAACAAGAGGTGGTGAAGTGGTTTTGTATAAAAAATTGTTCTTTTCAAAAACTTGTAAAATCTTTAACCTTTTCTTGAAACACAAACAAATATAGATTGTAATACAATAAAAGAGATAAGGGATAGAAAGACAAACACCAAGATTTTTATACTAGTTCGACCTCAATGCCTACATCCAGTCTCTTTCAATCAACCTAAGATTGAAAGTCACTTCACTATATAAATTGAGTTATACAACAAGAATTACAGAGACCCTCTCTCAATGCAATCTCCTCTCCAACCCCAAATCTAATATAGAAGAAAAACACAACACAGAAAGAACAATCCTCTTTCTACATAAACCCTTAGAGACACCCCTCAAAGAAACCATAACCTCACATTCTCTTCCTGGCCACCGGCAACAGGGAAACCTCAATCTACAAATTGCAAAATCAACACTGATTTAATTCATAACACTTAAGAGTACAAATGATGATCAGCAAACGTAAGCACACAACAATTCCTTTAAGAATCCTTTTAATCTTCCAAACTAAGCGCTTCTTGATTCTTGGAGAATGAGCACCCCTGCAATTTCTTATCTCAACTAACTTTGTCAGATATTAAAAATGAATATTAAAAAGTTCTTTATGCAGAGAGATATGTGTCAATATATAGTTTTCTCAAGTGTGACGCATCTTAATCAATTACAATATTAATGTAATCGGTTAAGCAATTAACACTACTATACCAGAACTACATTAAAACACATTTAACAGATTAAGCATTTAATGTAATCGATTGCACAATTAATATAAGTGAAAACAATTCAAAATATGACCATTATGGTTGTTAAGACTTATCATGAAAACAGTTTTCAATGTGCACGAGATTTAACCGATTAAGAAAATCGTGTAATCGGTTAAGTATAACACTTAAGCAATTTTAAAAACTTTTTCATTTGAAAACACATCACTACACTCAACAGTCAAATATAAGAAAAGGCACGAGTTTTAATCGATTATACATATAATGTAATCTATTAAAATTTGCAATTTGTCACAATTAAGCATTTGCTGATGTCTGATGAATCTAACTGATTACATAAACATTGTAATCGATTAATTCATACAGATATACTTGGTACAAAGAGTTTTGTCATTCAAAACCATGAATATGCATACCACAAATATAAACTCATGTATAACCATAGTAAGTATGCAAAACAAATAGTTCAAGCACAAACAAACATATAAACACAATTTTGCATATTAAAACATTTATGTTGTTGTGCAAATAACTTATTGAAACATTTATGTTGTTGTGCAAATAACTTATTGAAACATTTTTGTTGTTGTCATCATAAAAAACACACAAAGGTTTGGGTTTAGCTTTCACACAGCTCCCCCTATCAACACCTTGTATTTTGGGTCATGTGGAATAGCGTTTTGACCACTCAACTTCAAAAAAGGGCGAAGGCCCAATGTTGACCAATGTGGGACATCTAAATAGTTTTGTTGACCAAGGGAGTCAACGTTTTTCTATAGCTTGGTGAGTAAGAGAAGTGGGTCATCCACTCTTTGTGAAAGTGGCCATGTGTCATGCTAACTATTGAAAAGAAATTTTTTCTTCGCCCAAAAAGCTAATAAAATGCAAGCAATCCCCTGAATGTTGCATAGGGTACTAACTCAGATACCAATCTAAGGACTTAGTCCTTATTAAGCTAGAATTTGTTAACCTTGCTAAACTATTAAAAATAATGAGGCAATAAAAATGAAATTAAAGAAAGAAAATCTAATTGACAATGCATACTTCTAACCAATTGGACCTATTGGATGCATGAAAAGGATAATGATGGAAGGAATGCCTAAGCAAATGCAAAAACGTATTTATGCTCGACAAAGTTGCAATGAAATCAGCCACTATTTTTATCACTTTAAAGATTATATGCTTTAGGAAATGGTGTATGCAAGGGTGGAAAACAATATAGAATTTATGCTTCTGAATTAAGCAATGGGTTTAGTCAATTTGAAATTGATTTTATCTTTGAATGCAATCATGGCTCCTTAAATGATTGTATGAAAAATGATTTCACAAACTTTAATCGATTATGTTAATAGTGAAATCGATTATACTATTTTTCTCTGTTTCTTTGCTTTGTCAAAAATCTAAGATTGTGTTAAAACTTAACCGATTTCAAAACTAATCAAATCGATTAAATTGTTGCACCGGACTTTTGAAATTCTAAACTTTTTAAATGGGCTTGTTCCTAAACTGGATAGATTCACACCTATATAAATAAGATTTGCAAATCTGAAATGTAATCATTTTATCTAAAGCTGATACTTTAAAACCCTAAACTAGAAAAGATCCTCTGTAAAATCCTACTCAAAAATGGCTTCATCTTCATCATCCAAATTTTGGAAGAAGGTTGCTCGGACTGAGTGGAATGCTAGTCCAACTGGGTGGATAAGGGATGACGCGGCTCGAGAAATTTTCTTATGCTGGAGAAAAATCAGAACTGTGGTTCCTCATAAATCATTGGACCTTCAACTATTCAGAAACGAAGGGTTTAACTTCTAGGAATAGATTGTTAATCAGGGACTTGCTGACTTCGTTCAAATGAAAGGTGACTGTTATCTTGATTTAGTTGAAGTGTTCTATACTAATATGAAAGTCATGAGTGAGGTTATTCATTCTCAAGTAAAATGTGTAAATATTATAATCGATGATGATGTCTGGCTACTTGTCGCTGGTCTTACGGCTGAGGGATATATGTCTCATATCCGTGATTCTGATACCAACATTTGGTTGACCAAGAAGGCAATATATAGAGATTGTTTGATATATCTAGGGAGGTATAAGATGAACAAGTTGTATCTTCATAATGGATTAAACAAGGAAGAAAAAATGTGTGCTTATGTCCTTGCTTGGTCGTTACTGCCTGAGAGATTTTTACATGAGAGAATGACAATGGAAGATGTGTTTCTTCTCAATGCCATAAAGACAAGGATACCAACCAACTCGGTTGTTGTCTTGAAAGACCATATGATTGAAGCTGGAGTTAACCATGAACACAATCTACCTTATGGGGTGCTCATTAGTAAAATCCTAGTGCTTCAACAAGTGGATGTCTCTAGGGAAACCATAATTATATACAACAGATCAAATGAAATTGGGAAAGCAATATTGATGCATTGGGTTGAAGAAAACTGTGGATGGCTGGTTTTTCAGGGATGAGCAAACTTTCGTTACAAACTTGGCTGGTCCTTCTATTTCTGATGAAGACCACTCTACTTTCATTCCACAGACTAAATTTGAGAAATATGTTGTGGATCAGTTTAAAAGAACATTTATGTTCAAAATTGAAAAGAAAGTGGATGTGCTTGTCAAGAACCATATTATCAATGACTCCTCAACAGATGAATTTGATGATGAAGATGAGTCAACTGATGACGATTCTATGGATATGTCTGAATCAGAATAGGGGTTTAAAATCAATGTCAATTCTGTTTTATTATTTTGTTGGTCTGAAAAATGTAATATTGGTTTTTAAGCCATTCATATTTTGGTGTTCTACTTGTACTCGTTTTGCTTATATCAATGAATGAAATGAATTAAGTTTGAATTATATCAAATTGGTTGATGAATTGATTGTGATTGATTATATTTGTTTTATGTATGCAAACTGAGCTATTCTCTGTTATACTTATCCTTTTTGCATAATCATACTAAATTTGATGATTCTGTTATTTCACATTTATACTTAAACTGTACTAACACTCAACAAAGATTGAGAAGAATGTGATTTATAGGTCTGTGACTATATAAAAAGTGTCTACAGGAACTAGCATTGATCTGATTTAAGATATGAGTGTTGATAGGGGGAGCAATATAAGTGTTAAACCCAATCCCTACATTGATTGTAACAACACTTATATGTTTTCACGACAACCACAGAAATGTGTATTTGTGATTGATACATGTGTTGGCATGTAAACGTTTATTTATGATTGATACATATGATGATATGTTGTTTGGTTTGCATACTTCTATGATCATAATTGGGTTTATATCTACTATATGCATACTAAAGGTTTTTGTGTGATAAGACCACAAGCACAAAGCAACTCTGTATGAAATAATTGATTATAGTGATGTTGTAATCAATTAAGTTCATCAGATAGCTTATGTTTTAAATTGTGGCAAAACAACAAGTTTTAATCGATTACATTAAGTGTAGAATCGATTAAAACTCGTGTCTTTGCAAACATCTTTCTGGATTGTGCTATGATGAGTTTTGTGTTGAAAATGTTTTCAAAATGCCTAAGTGTTGTACTTAATCGATTACACATTTTATGTAATCAATTAAGTTTGTTATACTTTGAAAACTGTTTGTTGGTAAGTCTTAACTGTCTAAATAGTCATATTTTTATATGTTTTAACTTACGTGATAAAGTCAATCGATTACATTATGTGCTTAATCTGTTAAATCTGTTTGAATGTTTTTCAGGTGTAACTCTGTTACTAATGTAACCGATTAGATTCTGTTATGAGAAAACTATAAATTGACGCATAGCACACTACTCTATAGACTTTTGATCATTCTAAATTTTCATATCTGATATTTGTGAATTGAGAAAAGAGTTATAGGTGTCCTAAGACGCTCCAGGAAACAAGATACATAGAAGTTGATAATCTTGAAGGTTTCTTGAAGAACAAATTTGGGTTTTCATTATTGATCAACTACTGCACTACTGAGGTGTACTCTTGATTGATCAGATTTCGTTTTTAGCAATCTTGGATTGTGTTGTTCCCTGTGCGTGCAGCCAGGAAGAAGAGCGTGGAGTTCTTTGTACTTTGAAAGGTGTCTCAAAGGGTGAGTGCAGAAGAGGATTATTCTTGCTGTAGGGTTTTGTTGTTGGTTATATTAGATTAGTGAGTTAGAGAGGTGGTTACACTTGAGAGGTGGTCTTTGTAAAGCCTTGTTGTAAAAACTCAGATCTTTATAGTGCAATTGGCTTTCATTCTCAGGTTGATTGAAAGGACACTAGATGTAAGCATTGAGGCCGAACCAGTATAAACCATGTGTTTGTATTTCTTTCCTTATCTCTTTTACTTTCATTGCATGCGCTTTATTGCTTGGATTTCAAGATAGATTAAAGATCATTCTTAATTTACGAAAAGATTGAAAAAGTAATTGTTTTTATTGATCACCAATTCACCCCCTCTTGGTAAGAGAAACAAGACACTTCTTTTCTTATAGCTTCAAGTGAGGAACATTATGTGAATATCTTCTTTGTCTCTAACGTAAGACTTTTTGGTATTTGATCTGTAGTACTGTTGATGCATGTAATATAGCTTATTTGCAAAATTAGAGTAAATTGTGCATGTAGAAAATATGTTTTTTTTATCATTTTTGTTGTTTTTGAACGTTGAGCATTTAATGTCATTTAATGCTTGCTCATAACAACAAAGTGCATTTCGATTTTCTAATGTTGGGTAGCACTTTTTGATTAAGCGCTTCTCTCTAAGGATACCAAGCATATATATGTACTTCCTCATAAGGTGAGGTATTTGTTAAGCTCATGGCATCATGAGTTTGAGGTATTTCTAAAGTTTAGCTTGCTTAAGCTTTCTTAACATTTTAATCATAAAGTCTTTTAATATGTTTTGTCAAACACATTGTCTGAACCTATTTTGTTTTTGAGAGAGGTTGAATACCTATTCAAGGTATTATAAACATTGAGCGTTTAACTCAATCTCTCTTGGACGCTTCTAGACAGAACATCGTTTAGGCATGTGTCTGGGTGTTTTAGCCTAGATGTTTTTCTATTTTCTAAGACATGAGTGTTTACCTATATTTTCTATGTTTGGGGTTCAGGCTCTAAGTCTTATGTTTTCACCCCAAGTTTTCTAATTATTATCCATTTTAATGTTATTTGATTAAACTTCAAAACATGAGAATTTTTGGACACATAAACAATTTTGTCTTTAACACATAAATCTTGTACCGTGCAAAACATTCCAGTTAAGAAACTATCTACCACTACTCAACGCTCCCCAAAGGCATGCAATCCTCAAAAGTCTTCACCAAACCATCAACCCCAACCATATCAACACTTTGATTACCTTCTCCTTCACCTCTCACAAAATAAAGACTATGAACCTCAACCTTCATCTAATGACCATCAAAACCTACCCATTTTTGAGCCAGTTCCAAGACACATCGAATAAATACCCTATGGCATTCTTCCATACCAATCATCGTACCATAACAAACCTTCATTAGCCTATCTTAACCTACCACCAAATTTCATTGTTGCTCTTCCATGACCAGTTATCACTAGAAAAATCCATCCTAATCTCATTCGTTCACCCCATACCATATACCCACAGGAGCAATGGCATATGTTCGTCAAGCATGCCCCTCTTCAATCCATCATTATTTTGTAGAGAAATAAGAGATAAGAACGACAATGGAGTTATCCATTGAAGAAGGACAACAACCATCATCAACTACAAGTGTCTACATCAGTAACGTGAAATCTTATACTCCTCAATACCAATTTGTCGTCATTCATCCCTTAGATGTAAAGGAAGATCTTCTAGCAGCGTTCTACACCAACATGGCACTAACAATGCTGTAACTGAATCAATACTAGAGACAGCATATTCAAATGCAACAGAGACGTCTAGACCCAACCATGTTTCAACAAGTCCCCTCTCCTTCAAGAATGAGAATGGAAAACATCTTGGAGGAGTGTGTCTTTTACAACCCAACCGCTTCTATCACTTTGATGACACCAATGTTGCTTTCTTGGTAAACCCTAATGATGTAGGCTACTGGCTCATACCAGATTAAAACAAAAGTTTTGTAATGACAAATTTCAAGAGAAAAAAAAGTTATATAAATCATTTTGATTTTATTAAATATTATATAAATCATTTTGATTTTATTAAATATTAGTCCCTCAATTTAACATAATTGTTTTCTTCGTCCTTCAAAAGATCTACAAATTAGTCCTCTAAAAATTAAAATTGTTTCTTTCTTTCTATTAAAAAATAATTTATAGAAATTAGTCCTAAAAATTTATGTTAGCCCGTTTGTTTCTTCTTCGTTAGTATTGTGACAAATCGAGCAATAGTATTCTCCGCTCCATTACTGACTCAACTATTTACTTTTTGTTTTCTTGAAAGATTAAAAATAACATATATAGTAAAATTCAGAAACTCAATATTTGAATATTTAATTTTAGAAATGATTATTTTAGCCCATAAGATAAATTTGATATTTTCTCATACATGATCAATCTTGAATAAAGATAAATAACATTACCGAAATTTTGGTCAAGAACTAATTAAAATAAACTTACTGGCTATCTCTTCTACAAATATCCGCACTCAGAATCCAATATTTTTTTTATATATTTTAATTTACTAATAAAATAAGTATATGATCGAAATCTACCACGATATCATGCACATAAATATACTCATTCAAACTATATAAAATAAAAAGCACAGGTTAATCATTTAGGAGAATGTCTAAGTACACTATTATCCAAATATATTATTTCTCTTTCACAGACCTTCTAACTATATTTTATCTACCTACACTTTGGCTTGTTCCTAAATTTTTTATTTCATCAGAGGCTGCACAATAAATTAAGTTGTTGACTTTTTATTTTCTCTAATTAATTTTACAGTATCAATGATTATTATTAAACTTTAAACTATATGAATAAATATGCATTATCTTGGTGGATTTTAGCACGAGCTAGTGCAAAAATACAGCATCGTGGGCCACTGTCTAATATAGTGGTTATTGTGACATTTTAAAATTATTTAAAGTTCGGTCCTTTAGAAAAATGAATTTGCTAGTTTTGATAAATGTTCAACATCCTATCCATAAGAGGGTACCAATCCAAATAAATATATTTGAATCTTTAAAATAGTTAAATATAATTAGATATAAACTATTAATACGATATTTTGTATATTTATTGGGGTTAAAAGTGTGATGGTAAATAAAATATTCATTTTTAAATGATTTTTTTAATTCAAAGGTATTCATTCTTTTTTTCTTTTTCATCTTATTGTTAACATAGTGGCTTTTGGAAAAAGTAAAGTTACCTTTTTTATGTACCTTTTATAGCAACTTTATTAAAAAATCTAAAAAAAAATTTAAACAAATACCAATTGGTGATTTTAGTAAGAAATAGTTATAATATTTTACTAAAATTTCAAATTGGAATATTTTAAATAAAAACATCAATGAAAAAGAATCAATATAAATAGGTTACTACTCTTCTTTCCGAAAATTATTAACAAAATCGGTTTCACGCCAGGAATTTGGTGATCCAAAAATTAGATATTCCAATTAACTTTTTTCAAAATTCAGGGTGGAAATTGTAATTGTGGATTCTTCAAGATTTTTTTCTCAATTATTTAATTTAATGTTTCAAGTTCTTTTGGTTCAAAGATTTGAGTTTTAAGTTAAGCCAAAATGTTTGCACTCTACTTAGTTTCTAAGTAAACATAAATTTGGTTAAACCAGAATTGGTATCCTTCTTTTAAATATTTCTTTTGTAAAACATTCTTTAAGTTTTAATCTCCGGTTTTATATTATTATTTTAATTTTAGTATTTACAAAGTTTAAATACGTTTTTAATCTTTATAAATATTATTGTGTCATTATGGTTTCTGTAAACGTATTTACTAATTTAAATCTTACACAATTTGTAGTCTTTATCATAAATTATGGTTTACATTAAAAATGGAAAAAGTAATTTGATAAAAAAATATAATTTAAATTAAGATAATTATATTTTTTAGATATATAATTTAAATAAGTAATATATTGGTCATATACTATTAATAAGATAATTATATATATATATATATATATATATATATATATATATATATAATTTTTATTTCTTGTTTATTATAATTTTTATTAGGTTGTAATATAAATTTTTTCCTAGTTAAAAAACAGTTTTCTTTATAATTAAAAACTAATAAATTATATTTTATAATTTTAGAATTAATTTTGTTTCAATTCCAAGTATGATGAAATAACATCGTTAAGGTCAATCACTATATTCAAGTTATTGTTTATTTTAGAGTATGGAATTTTGGCACAATATTATTTTTGAAAGACGTATTGAACGATGGAAGGAGGAAAGAATATTTAAACTATCCCAGATCAAAGAACTTTTTTCAAAATTGTAATTCTCACTTTTCTAAACTCTTTTGGAGTTGCTCTTTTTTAGACTTCTTCTATCATTTCTTTCAAGGTTCCACTTCATCTCATTTTCTTCATGCTTAGGCGCCTTCATCATCTTCATCAAGGGACCTTCATCAACTTGGTTGAAGGAGCTTCCATTATTTGATATCATGAGCAAAGGTCATTTCCTTGGAGGTCTAAAAGAGATAAGTGTCTACCCATTTCGTGTTGTCTCATTTAATCCTGCCATGTTTTGTGTTGTTTTTTTTATCCATGTATGTGTTTCATGTGTTTTTAAATTTTGATTCAAACTACTTGTTCTTCTTGAAGCATCTAGTTTGTGTTGTAGGATTTCCATTTTCCATGTGAATATGTGTAGAATTTTCTCTATGTTTCATAGGTATGGGTTATGTTTTGAGTCTTTTTCTTTGATTTTATGATCTATTGTTTTGTCTAAAGTTTTGTTGAATCCAAATTGTCATTACTTTCATGTTCATTTTACAAATATCAAAAGTTGAAAAATCATTTTATATGTTGCACCAATTTTTTGAGTATTTTCTACGTCTTGTATGTGGCATGCGTTTTGGGTATTGTGTTCTTGTATGTTCATGCTTGTTTGTAGTGTCTTAAACAAGTCTTAGAGTTAGGTTTCCGTAAAGTCTTTTTCAAATTGTCAAAATACAAATTAATTCCTTAGAGTCTTAAATAATATAACCTTTTTTAAGAAGTTTTTCAGTACGCATTTAAAAAAATAAAACAAAATATAATATTTTTTAAAATTAATTCATAAAACGTCAGTTTTTAAAGAGAATATTAAACTCATTGAACAGAAGTAATTTTAAGTTAAAAAATATTCTATTTTTTTTGAACTTTTCTGTTTTAATAATATTTCTTCAAACATTATCCAAATAAAATATTGTATATTAGAAGGGAAAACCTAATTCATATGATGTGATCCAACACCTTATCTATCATAAAGCAACAACTTATTTGAGGATTCATTTACCATATTTGTTTAACACATTGAAATGTCAGTCAATCAACTTACATATAGTTCATAGTTTATCGTTTCCGCACATTGTTCTAAATTAAATATATTATATCTATGTCACGCCGTTATCGTAATCGATTCACCAAGCACAAGATGTTACGCGCACCCGTAGAGTACTCAAATATCAAAATATACGTTTCTTTTAGTGCGATATGTTGTGAATTTCTTTGCTGATAAAAAAATATGTTGTGTATTTAAGAAATCTGATTAAAATAATTTGACCATGAAAACACTATTATTGTAGTTAATAATAGACATTTAATTTAAAAATTAAACTCGTATTTGTCAAGTGTGATAAAGACGATGTTGATAAAACATAAAATAAAATATCGCCTTCTTATTCCTTGACTCAAATGTCTGCAGCAAAGGGGGAACCGACAGTTCTTATCTGACAAGCATCCACTTTCTTTTTAAAAGCAAAATCATGCAGAATAATAATATTAAATAGCAAGCAATATGATTAATAAGTTGTATTTGTTTTTAACTTAAATTCAATGTCATATTAAACAAAATACTACACACCTTTACTATTTTTTAAATCAAGTTACAAGGCAGCAGGCAAGTTGACTTTTCTATACACTACTCTATGGTCTTCATCAAGATTCTGAATTTCGTAATCATAAGTAGTAGCTAATCAAATAATTTTAAAAAGAAAGTAAAAAGTATAGTTGGATTGAGACAAACAAATCAATTTTACATTAAAAAGATTATTAAATAGTCACTAAAATAAAGATAAAAAATATTAATCACTATATTAAGTTAGATACTATTTTAATAATTAAAAGTTAGTAATATCTAATATAATTTCTATTATTAATATAAATTTTTTGAATTTGAATCGAAAATTTGTATCTAATATTAGTTTTTAAAATTTTATTTACTTACTGTTATTCTAAATTAGACCTTATTAAATAAATACTAATTTAAATTTAAAAATTAATCTAGAATCTAATATCGGTGAGTAACTAAAATTTTGATGATTAATATTAGAAAGTATATTATTTTTTTATTCAAAAATAAATTATAAATTTTTTTATTAATGATAGAGATTATTTTAAATATTAATAATTTTAGTTTATATAATGTTATATAATTTAGTTAATAATGATTTATTATTTTTTATTTTTAAATTAGTTGTTATCTAATGACTTTTTATAATACTATTATTAGTTGATTCGATCTTGTCTCATATTTGATAGAAAATATTATCATTGATCAAATACAAGTAAAAATATCAATACGTGTAATAAAAAAATAAATATTTTTTGAAGATTCAGATAAAATATGAAATATAAAAACATATAGACCTAGAAAAACTTGAATAGAAGAAATCTTGAAAGGACATGTATCTTGGAAAATGAAAACGAAGGCAAAAAAAGTACAAAAGGTTAATTTCGAATTGAATTCGAGAGAGATCAACCTCTCTAGAAAACGTATTGATAAAAAATAATCAACGAAGAAAAATCGTTGGAAAGATTTTTAAAGAAAGGAGATTTAGAAACAGTTAGAATTTAATTATCAGTTAAAGAACACATACATGCAATTGGTATAGGTTGAATAACTTGAACACAATTCAAGATGTTTCGAAAGTTATTTTTTGAAATTATAAATTTTCACTTTTACCATTATATATGGAATATGATAGAGATTTTGTAAGTGTATTGTCAAGAGATTTACCTCAATAAAACATTCTAACAAGTTTTATTCTTCACTTCAAATCTAAAAAGTGAAAAACTAAACTAAACTGCAAAGTAACATGAGTGGAAATGCATAGAGATTAAAGGAATATGAGAAGAATCAACCAATGTCCATTTAAAACTGAGTATCCATGATGCTCCAATGGTAACAGAACCCAAAAAGTAAAGGAAAATGTGAAATCCAGAAAATCAGCCGTGTTTTGCCTCCTCGCCTTACGTGCGCTGCTTTCTGCCACTCTAACGCACAAACTGACCTAATTTTTACTCTATTTGGGCCCTTCACTCTTCAGCCCTCCAAAATTAAACAACAATAGTCTAGAAATCAACATAAAAAGAATCAACTCAATTGGAAACCTTTAGAGTTGAAAATTTTGTGTTTTAAGGTTGCACTCAGTGACAATTAAGTGACGTAACAGGAATTACCATTTTAAGTTATGTTGGACACTAATAAATGACATTGGGCGATACCAAGATAGAGAACACGGTTCAAAAATGCGTTGAACGCAAATGAATCGCAATGGTCGTGCTACAACTCGTACAACATTCTAAAATTTACAAGTCTAAGCTAAAATTGAAAGATAAAATAAACATAGATGCTGTGGGAGTGTAATAAACTTTAATATCAGAGTATAGAAGTTTATACACTCTTTTATTGTTTTTACCATCTTTTTTAGATATCACAACTTTAATTCAATAACTAGTTTTCAATCTTATATCTTTGCAATTTAACGCTTTTATACGTTTTCTTTTGTCTTTTTTACATTAGAACCCTTAATTATTGTTTTCTTTAGAACGAACTTACTCAATGAACTTAATTGAAATGTGTTTATCGGATTTACACCTAGGTTAACCTTTATACTACATTAGTAAGGGGGAAAGCTTAGTTTAGTTTGATTATGCTTATGCGACACCAAAGATCTTTATCAAAATGGTGTTGTTGTTGGGGAACACATGCCATTAACTCTCATTGATTGATTTTCTTTCTTTTGTTTGCATAACACCTCGATTTCTGATATGTCACGGGTTATTAAAAACCGGAAAAATTCAAAATTTATCATTGCACGAAAACGTACTTAAAAAAAACTTTATCCAATTACATTATTTCGAGTAATAAAATAACGAATGAAATACTCCAATTATATTGTCTTAACTTGTAAAACAAAATAGTTTTAATTGAATCCCAAGGTTTTCCCCCATCCTCTCTCGAGTCTATCATGCCTCTAGAACATCTCAAATATCATTTACTCACATATAACACATTATACTATCATCGTCGCACTACTACAAAAAAGTGCATAGATAACATTTTTTCATCATATATAGCGCTTTTTAAGTGCTATCTATATCTACGCTATCTATTAATAGCTAGTGCTTCTAAAAAAAGCGTTATCTATTGACAGTCATCAATAGATAACACCTTTTATAAAAAGCGCAATCTATTGGTCTAAATTTTTTTTAAAAAGAATAATTAATTTTAGAATAAAATATTTCAAAAAATATAAAATATTTTTTGAAAATAAAATATAAAATATTAGTTTTATTATGCACAAACCTATGCTATCTATTGGTTCTATTATATATAAAATATATATATATATATATATATATTATAATATTGAGAAAAATATGACAAAAGTTTCAAAAAGAATGTTCATTAATATGAAATACAATAATATTTCAAAATATAATCGTTAAGTCGTCTAGTACGTGTCATGACATAACATTGTTTTATAAGATAATATATACAATTATAACATATATATCCTATCAGTACTTATAAGCATGTACATCATCATAACATAACCTATAAAAATTGTACTAATTACATGTAAACACCAATTTTTCTTAACTTCAATGATTTGACTGTTACAATATTGTTCACGTAGACCATAAGGTCATACATAAGTAAGTTCATGACAATTGTACAACATTATTTCTATTCCATATTATCTATAAATCACTTCTCACGTCTAGACTCAACCAACATCTTTTCGAAAATAAAACCACTACACATTCATAAATTAAAGTCATTTATTCTTCTTTGAAATTTTCACTTTAA
Organism: Vigna umbellata; assembly: GCF_018835915.1. The sequence continues at coordinate 15,709 of NW_025906090.1, forward strand.
CCTTCCATATAATCTTATTTTCTTTTTAAACTATGTATCATCATCTCAAAGAAATTCCTATTATTTTCACGGACGTTCATTCAAGGTACATGTTCATATTTAATCACATATTGTTACCCTAGACTAGTTAATTTTCACTCGTTATTGGTTTCCACTAGACAATCTTGATATCCACAGGTACACTGCCTAGTAATCCTAGTATTAACAAGTGTTTTAATTCTCTTCAGAATGTTTTCTCTTTCCTATTTTCTTTCTACTTACAAATCATAAGCTAATATTACAATAATGCTTGAGAGTGTTTCTTTGCTTTTTATCTTCTCAGATATTTTCTTCGAGCTTGAGCTTCTTTGTGCTTTTCTCTAAACGATACTTTTCTTCTCTCTGTAGGATGATATTTTCATTGAAAGCTATCCTCCAAATACTTTCTATGAATCATCTTTTATTTAAAGGCTCTTCAAAATATATCTATTAGACTAAGCTCTAGCCTTGAATCTTGTGTCTTCTATATAATGTCATTTGAAGCAGTCGTTAGTTAAAGTCAACTTGTCAAAGCATACATGCTTTTTTAGTAATTTGATGGAAGTAGGTTGTACTATTTTTCTAGCATGACTTTTGATGGACAGAACATTCTATGAATATCTTCTTTGTCTCTAACGTCCACTTTTGATATATTTCAAAGAGAGTAGGTGGATGCGTGTAGTAGGTTATCTCCATAAAATATAGTAGATATGCATGGAGTAGATATGTTTTTTCTCTTATCCCTTTTTTTGTCTTTCAACTTTGGGCATTTAATGACATTTAATTCTTGTTCAGAATAATAAAGTGTTTTTTACATTTATCATTGAGGTAGCGTTATATCATTTAAGCTTTTCTCTAAGACAACAAACATTGAATAAGAACTTCAACTTTGGACGAAGTGAAGGGTTTAGCTCATGGTATCGTCTAGTCTATTGTAAGCGCTTTTAAGATTTTTGTTTCTTTAGCTAGAGTGTTTAACAAGTTTTGTCTTCTACATGTTTCTGGAATATATGTTGAGACACTTAAGGATTTTACCAAAAGCATTATCTCGACACTTTAACATCCTTATCCATTTGAGAGTTTAATTGATTATCGTTTGGTACAATATAACTTTCTCGTTTAGCACAACTCTCATAAACGCTTTGACTTGGAAGTTGTTGGGTGTTGCGTTTGGATGCCTTAATTTGAGTTGTTTTATGTTTCTTTTATGCCTAAATGTTTTCCTAAGGTTTCTCCTATGTTACTAGATGATTGGGGATTTTGAGCCTAACACTTATGTTTCTACTTATCCTATTATTATAGTTATAGCATCTTCAAATTCTCATTTCATTTAATGTTATTTCGTTAAACTTCAAAACATATGAGAGCATTTAGATATATAAATCTTATAGACGATTTTGTCTTAACACCCTACACTCACTAGTGCATAATTAGCCTTTAACGTCACCCCGTAGACGTCGGTCCACCAAACAACTAACGTAAGTTATTGACCGGTGACATTTTTGTAAATAAGTGTGCATATAGACGTCTGTTAGGAGGGGCCCCGACGTCTATAATATTACAGACGTCGGGACCCCTCCTAACGGACGTCTATATGGCTGACATGGTAGGTGAGAAGTTATTTTTTCAGCCATCTAGACGTCCGTTAGGAGGGGCCCCGACGTCTATAATATTATAGACATCGGGGCCCCTCCTAACGAACGTTTATATGGCTGACAGAGTAGGTGAAACGTTCACCTAGACGTCAGGGCCCCTCTAAACCGACGCCTGTAATCCCCGCGAATATGAATTTTTAAATAAAAAAGACATCATATTAGTTAGGGCCACAAAGTATATACTATTATAGACGGCGGACCCCCCAACACCCGACATCTAGAGCTATTTATACTGCAAAACGCGAACCCGCGAGGAAATGCTCACTGTTCATCGTCTTCCCCGCGTTTTCTCTCTGAGACATTGCATTTCCAGGTGCGTTTCCTCTCTTTTGGACCGTTTAAATTTACTTTTACTCCGATTAAATTACTCTTTGATGAAATATCTTCCATTTGAACGGATTAAAATTCATTTTCGTTACGTTTTGGTGCAGTTTCTGGCTTGTGGTTGGGTGACGCTTTTGACTCTTTTCGGCCTATGTTTTTGGGCCTGCATTACTCCATTTCCCTGCATTGCATTTTTAATCTGCTAAAAAGGTTAGCTTCTTTGTTGATAACTTTTTTGTATGCATGTTATTGGCTTTTGTGTATTCATGTTATTGGCTTTTGCGTATGCATGTTTTTTACTTTTAGGTATGCATGTGTTATTGGTTTGAATATGCATGTGATAGTTGTGTTATTATAATTGGCATGTTAGATTATAAGTATCAAATCATTGAGTGAAACTTAGTTTCCCGTTTGAAATTTAACACAAACGATTAATCTTTTAATCGTTTGTATTAAATTTTGGGAAAATTATTTTTCATAATTTGTTATAACATGTACG
>NW_025906091.1:6203-30248 GCF_018835915.1 Vigna umbellata
AAAATTATCATTTCAAGAAGGAAGAGAAAAAATTATCATAATTTAAAAACAGCCTAGACTTACAATAATTAATAATAATTAATGAAAAAGAAGATCCATGATCAAAGAGATGCAATTGGTCCACGACACTCAAAAAGAGGTAAACGTTTTCACACGTACGAAGCGGCAAAACACGTGAGTTTCTAGATGTTTGACAAATTTTCAAAGGTTGTTTTCTTCTCTGTCATGCCACCATCCAAATCGAAAGTGGTTTAGCATTTGCATGCTTCCGTCCTCATCTATTCTCCTGCTTCTTTTTTTATTATTTCTTGCTGCTACGGTCAAAGACTTTCAAAAAGTTCTCTAATTCTAATGTCACCCCTGCATAGTCAAAAAACCAACGCTTCCCTTCTCTCGTTCCTTGCTTTCTCGACGAAATTATACACAAAAAAGTGATAACCAGACACTTCTACATTTGTAATTCGGGTAAGGTTCCACCTACCACTTCAACTTTCCAACAACGCTGTCTCTGTCTTTCTTTGCTACTTTTCTTCCTTTCCAAATCTCTTATCTATCCTTCGTTTTTTCTCCTTATTCGCTGTTTCTTCTCTCTGTTTTTCTTTTCTCTTTCATGGGTGTCTCCTTCTGCTGTACGTGCTTTCGTCCTGTTCCTTCTCTCGCACTCTTTAATTTCCATAGATCAACTTCTTCACCTAAAAATGTTGTGGGATTTCTGTTTGAGTTAAAAGGGGCGTGCATGCATTAAAAAAAGACAACCTTTAAAAACATATAAGTGGGTCTAGTTCTGTTTTCTTTTCTTGTTCGCCTATGATTTAGATATATTGTTTGTGTTTTGCAAAGGTTTGGCTGCGAATTTGGTTTGCCCTATTTACTAGGATTTTAATGGGACATGTTTGCATTAGTTTTGGTTAATTGAGTTTTTATTGACTGGATGGAACAGTCACAGTACGATCGGTTGATACGAAAGGTGAGGCAGGGGACACTCAGAAAGAGATGGCTCAGACCGGAAGAGTTATACAAAACTGTGTTTATGCTCCTAATCCCTACCATGAATGCACCGAGGCTTGCTTGCAAAGGATCAAGGAAACCAAGCCTGGCAAGTCAACTAAGAATAGAAAGAGTTCTGGTCAGTTCTTTTCCTGTTTCCTCTACTTTTCTCATTAACTGCTATCAGTCTATTTCGGGCATCAATCTGATTTTTTTTTCGAATGAGTACCACTTAGATATAAATTGCACAAGTTGTGGCATTCTTTTCTAAAAATCACTTCTTTTGTCCTATAGAGTGAACTGTTTGATTGGGATGATGTCCCTTTTACTCACCTATAAAAGAAGGATCTTGATTCTTGCCAAGGTTTTAAATTTGTAGTCTCCGTCATGTTTTTTCACCTCATGTCGCCTCTTTGGCGAAGAAAATGAGAAGAAAAAGAGTGAGATTTATCTTGATTCTGGCTTAGTATCCTTGATTATTTGGTAGAACACACATCCTTGATCATAGTATCGTTATGCCTATAGACTAAGGATTCTCAACCACTCGTTAGCGCCTGATCTGAGATGTGGCTGCAATTGCGATGGTGATGTAGTCCTAGTGAGTTAACTTTGCGGCAATAACTGCGATCACTGACCACTTTTTCAAACCTTGTTCTCTGCGTTTAGTTTCCTGTTCATTCATAATTGAACTACTCAAAACCGACTGATACTCATGTTTTATTTCAACAAATCAAACCTAGAACAACCGTTCAAAACTTGAATTGTCCCATCTTCATCCAACTGTTAATGCAATCAATGCCTGGAAAATTGACAGCTTTCAATCCTACTAACTGCTTTCTGCTACATGTTCCTGTTCTGCATGTCTGTTTTTCTTTCGCACTTTATGGACATTTGTCATTTTTTTCTGAGGCTGTTTTGACATGTTTATATATATATATATATATATATATATATATATATATATATATATATATATATAAGCTTTCTTTGAAACTTTATACTGAGCCTGAAAAAAAAATAGCTTTAAAGACTCAATTTAAGTACATCGATAGATAGTGTAAAAGTTTTTTATATGATGCCCAGTTGCAAATTACATTGTATGATAAAAATATTGACTTTTGAACTAACTATGTAAAAAGTCGGGCGATTTCTAGTTGAATTACAATGTCAAATTTATTATACTTAGTGCATGAAAAATTAGATTATATAATACTTCAAATTTAAATGAACATATATTTGGGAATGCCTGGTTGCCAATGCCTGAACACTTGTAAGATCTGTCTTTTTTTTTTTTTCCAAAGATTATCGCAGAAGTGTTACAGATGGTGAACTTGGCAAAAAGATGAATGAAGGAAAACGTAGGCCCTCCTCAGGTTGCCCTAAAGCATCTAACCCATACCATGTCTGTGATGACAACTGCCAGAAAAGAATGACTGGGGCTGATCCAGGTTTCCCTCCATTTCTTATCTGCCATTTAAGGATTTCTGTGATATAAATTCGGTGAAAATTTTCTCATATTAATCTACTTAATTACTTGTGAATTCTGTCTTGTGTTGAATTTCTGCGCTCAGAGAATTGTAAAGCAAGATTTCTCCATTTATCTGATTTGATCTTCTTTCAGAAAAGATCTGTGACATGCACACACCCCATATGAAAAGACTGGTGTCATTAATGATTGCACTACTGTACTGAGCGTCATTGCTTTTTACAATTTAAACATTACACAGTCCATTATTGTATAAACCTTCACCATATATGTAATTGGTTTGTCCAGTTCAGAAATATATAGACATTGGTCATATATTATAATACGAATGGACCACACGCTTCAGGCCACCATGATATTATTTATCTATGATTCAACTTTGAATGGTGGTTAAGAAAACCGCTAGCAGCCTGCTAAATTTGTTTGACCAGTCAACTATGTTACTTGGAATACCTCAGATCTTCCACTGTCAATATGTTTCTTATTGCTATTCTGAGTATTGTTTTAAATTGCAGGTACCATGTCATTGAACTTTGACAGGAAAAAGAAGGTTGGTTCTAAGCCAGAACTCCCCGTTCTTGACAGCATTCCGCCCTCAAAAATTGGTGCTATTTATCTCTCCGATGCTTCATCGCCATTATCGAGTTATTCTGAACATACAAAGGGGGATTCAAAAAGAAACGAGCTAATACCGGTTTCTGGAGAAATACATGTCCTTGATGTCATGGTATATTGGCTTCTCTTTTCTCCTTTTTGGTCAAACCTCGCATTTTCTTCAGTCAAAAATTTCTGTTTATATTATGGCCTAATACAAGCAAACCAAATAAGCATATAGTTGACCTGTCTCTTGTCCTTGTTTCTTTGAAAGCCCACCAACAACAAGGTCCAACCAAAGCAGAATGGGGACAAAAATGCTTCACAAAAAGTCGTTCCAATCACCTCTGTTTATGAGATGGGAGGTCTCACTAAACCAGATGGTGGGTCCATGAAATTTTGCTTCTCTGGTGCTCTCCATGACAACGAAGACAGTGACGAGGAGACCGAGTCGGTGGTTTCCGAGGCACGTGTCCCTGTCGGAAAATACCATGTGAAAGAAAGCTTTGCTCCCATCCTGAGATCCATCTTTGAAAAGTATGGTGATATAGGAGCAAGCTGCCACTTAGAATCAGTTGTGATGCGGTCATATTATGTGGAGTGTGTGTGCTTTGTGGTCCAAGAGCTACAATCTACACCAATTATGGAGTTGACAAAGTCTAAAATCAAGGAATTGTTGGCCATTATTAAGGATGTAGAATCTGCACAGCTTCGTGTGGCCTGGTTGCGGAGCATAGTTGATGAAATTGCTGAGAGCATGGAACTGATCGATGAGCAGCAAGTAGCAGAAATGGCAAAGGCTAACTCTGACCGTGAAGTGGAAACACTGAACAAAGAGCTAGAATCAAACCTTGAAAGTTTGTCCCAGAAAGAACAAGAGGTAACGGATATCAAAACAAGGATTGAAGAGATCAGAAAGCGATTAAGCGAGCTTCAGCTCAGGTCTTCTGATTTGGACAAGAACATCATGTTACTGAGGTCCAAGGTTGATCGTTTAGATAGCAAATCTTTTCTAGATGGACTAGTGTAATGAAACCGCTAAGCCAATTTCTCTTTCAAATTTCCCCCTCAGAGTTATGATATTGCTTAAATTGTAGAATATGAAACTCAATAAACGCATCACGCTCGTATATTTTTAAGCTAGGCAAGGTTTTATATCATTACGTATTGCACCCACACATGCACATTTTTAAACTGTACTTTCATTTATTTTTACTTATATTTAAATACCCAACAACAAATTCAAGACTTTATGTTATTTCCTTGTAAAATGTATACCTTTCTTTTTTCTATTATTCACACGATAAAATGTGGTCGGTGTTTCGCACTGTATATGCTTTTATGTTTGGTTGGTGAGAATGAGGAAAGGGGTTTTGCTTTTCTTCTTTTTCTTGTGGGTTGAATGCTTCAAAGTCTTTTGAAATTGGAAAGCTATACGTGTTTATTTGGACTAGATATGCCGACTGAGAAGTATTTTAGGAATTTGTAAACGTCTATTAAATTTATTTTTGGAATATGTTGAATGCATAAGAAATTAAATTTACTTCAATAACACATTTAATGATTTTTTTATATATTTTTTTTATCTTAAATATTATGTCAGGTTATCATGTTCTCATAAAGAAGTCTATAAAACTTAAACTTTAAATGATTGCAGTTAGAATATTATCAAATGTAAATTATTTTCTACTTAACAATAATTGATTTAGAGTAAGCTTTCTTTTATTTTAAAATCTCTCTATCTTTAATATCTGGTTCTATTTATGAGTATTGCAACATTTTGTTTTGTCCATTGAGATTTTGATAAGTATTTTCATTAATTTGGTACACACACAAAAATTAAAAATAAGTGTAAAATAATTTTTTCTATATACATGTGTCAATATGTATGAGTATTATTATTATTTTTTAGTTTTCAAAATTAATCTATTATTATGATTGTAAATATAAAAATCATCACTAATATATTATTTTCAAAAAATGTTGATAACAATGCTTAGTTAAAATGGTTATAAACATTGTTAATTATGGTAAAAAAAAATTGGTAGCATCGTTTTAATTTTTAACAGATATATCATATTGAACTAAAGTTATTTAGATATGAAAATTTTGAAAAATTAAATATTAAAATGTTATAAGAACTAAAACTGTATATTTATAAAATTATAAAAATAAAAACGGATTTTAAGTAAAGATAATAATAAAATCAATAGTTTTTGACATATAATATTTTTATTTGTTATTAAAATATAAATTAAAAAGAGAGAGGTGGTTTTTAGGGAGTCAAATCAAGAATACTAGCTAGGAATCCAAATAAAATAATGAATAATAGGAAAATCCCCTACAGCACTGCATTAAAGAATAACACAAACCCTAATCCCAAATTGGTCTGAAGAAAAAGAAAAATAGATAACATACCAATCACTTGGGTGCGGGATTGAATTGCCACCAATAATCTTCAAATCCGAATCCCATTCCAAACTCTTTTTCTTCTGTCGTTAAGGTTCGTATTCTCTTCTCTTTCGTTTAATGTTCATTGCGAAGTGCGAACCCAACATTAAGCAACAACAGATTCCTCTATTTGGATTTCTCCTGTAATATATGTTCTTTCAATTCCAATTTCTGTTTTCGCTACTTGTTGCTTTCAGTTTTTGAAATAAGAGTTTTAATTAGGGTTTTGACGAAAACGTGTTTGCTTGCTATGCGGTAACGCCACAGATCAGGGGATAAATTCTCTGCGCGACATGTTCGGGGAACGAGCAGTGCATCCCGATTGCCGGAATGCCAGTAACCCTTTTCATGAATGCAGTGATTACTGTTTTAGAGTAATAGCTGAAGCCAAAATAAGGTCGCAACAACGACAATCTGGTTGGTGTTTCTCTCTACTAACTGTACTGTTATCTATTTATTTGATTATGTTCACGTCTAAATTCCTTCTTGGACCGTTGTTATTCCGTAAATGGTCACTGTGCTAAGTAAGTTGATAACTAAGATTATAGAACTTTTGTTTAATCATCTTGATTTTTTTCTTTGGTAGCTAAAAAAGTTTTTGTATTTTTTTGTTATAAGATGCTAGTGCTAAGTTTAACTATCCCTATTTACATACCGTTTTCGATGTCTATCAGAACTTGGGCAAGCTAGTGGTGGAAGTGACTCTAAGCAAGACATCCCAGATGAGTCACACGCGGATGAGGAAATACATGATGACAGACCCAATTTCGAAGAAAACACTGACAGTGATCCTGACCAGCCTGCTGAACAGGAAGCTGAGCAAATAGAGATTGACTACACAAAACTTTCGGGGAGACAGAAAAAGTGGATGGAATTGAGAGCGAAAATGGTAAAGTGGTGAAAAGTCCCTTGTTTATAGGAATTTATTTATTTCAAGAAAACCTTAGATTGTTGTTCTGTTTTCCTTGAAGCAAGAAGCAAAAAAACGTAATCAAATTGAAATAGCTGCTGAAAAAAAGAGGATGGAAGCTCCAACCGAGTCTAGGGGTGTTTCAAAACAGAAATGGCTTGAGGATAGGAAGAAAAAGATTGGAAAACTTCTTGATGCAAATGGACTGGATATGACAAACGCATATATGCTTGACACACAGGAAGCAGCAGAAGTAAAATACAAGAAATGGGAGAAGGATCCTGCTCCATTCGGATGGGATGGTATGTTCTGTACATTCAGTATGTTATTTTTGTGGCTGGCTTGTGTATAAATGCAGATTGTTGTACTGTTCTATTAGTGTGTAAGCTCCAATGCAGTTCCAAAAATATTCAGATTTTAGAGCTTATTTTTTGGTTAACTTAAGAGTATGATGTCTTTTCCTTAAAAAATTATCCTAGATTGAGTAAAGATTTTTGCATGTTTAGATTTACAATTTTTTAGAAATGAGCTATTTCTAAAATCCCAGTGAGGAAAGGCTCGATTCTTATTCTCTTGTTAAAAAGTTCAAAAAGTACTTTTTAGACAGAAAAGCTCAGAGCAAATATTTGTCTAGATATTTTTTTAACCATACAATACTCCTACATATAATTTCGGATATTTACATTCTCGTTATTTGAGATCTAAGGAGAGTTCTATCTTATGAGTAATAGATGCCTTATTATCTCTATGTGTAATTGAATGAAAAATTATCCCAGGGAACTTTCATATTGTAGAGTGGTGATTGAATATAATAATATTCTATTTTATCAGTATTCAATCAGAAGTCATTATACAATGCGTACAAAAAGCGGACAAAGAATGTTGAAGTCGATGTAGAAGAATATAATAGAATGAAAGAGGCTGATCCGGAGTTCTACCGAGATGCTTCGAGTCTCCAGTACGGAAAGGTATACTACCAAAACATTGATATATTTTTTCAATGTTTGCATTCCATTACCATTCATTTTTGTATGACTAGCGGTCTTTCCTTTCATTTTAGGCTCCAAAAATCTCAGAGGAGAAGGTTGACAGGATGGTACAGGAGCTCAAGGATAGGGAAGAGAAGCGCAAGTCATTTAGCAGGAGAAGACGGTTTCACGAAGAGAAGGATATCGACTCAATCAATGACCGTAATGAGCATTTCAACAAGAAGATCGAGCGAGCCTTTGGTAAATACACGCTGGAGATTAAAAATAATCTTGAGCGAGGAACTGCATTACCTGATTAAGGTTATGTGCTGAAATATAAAATGTTCTGATACTGAAAAGTCTCAATGGTGGATTGCACTCTTTAGAGTGCCTTTCGATCACGTAATATTATAGTCTAATACTGTGCAATGCACATCTGGAGTCATTTTGAACTTCAAAAGTAGTGCATGCTTACTTGGGACCTGGGTTCCTCGCAGTGACACCCTTCCCATCATTACATAAATATGCTGTTTCTAAGGAGAGTTTATACCTCCTCACGTATATTCAAGCCTGAGTGTCTGTTTGGGGATAGGTATCTTCCTCCATCCTTTCCTTTGGGATCGTGTATGCATTTTGATGTTTGGATTGAAGGATAGATTTGAATGAGATGGATTGGAAATCATACAATGAAATTTTATTAAGTTATGCTGAATGGATTACTTAGTTTATAATGGAATTTTATTGAGTTAAAAGAAATCTGGATCTACTTTCTAATAAAAACACCTATTTATCTACCCTCCAACGTGGGATTGATAAGACGGAATTGGATATTTTTTTCATTAAATTCGTGTTACTTATTTATCTTTCTTTAGCTTGTAGCCTCACGGTCGAAGCTAAATATAAACTCAGTTCTTTGCACCTAAAGTACTATAGCCACCAAAACCCATTTCGGTGAAACTCCCAGACTGAACTATGATGACACATCATTCTAAAACTGAATCATTTCTAGTTAAACGAATGTTGAGTTTACAGGAAAACATAATGTCATAACTTTTAGGATTTTGGTGTTTTTGATATGAAGTGATTATAATTTTGTAATCAGCTTATCCAATTATGCAAAAAATTAGTCTCTCGAGACTTATTTTTTCTGTCAATTAGTCGCTTACCCAATTATGTATGCTATAAACGTTTGTTCTTTTAAAAGAAATTCTTACCACTTTTCATGTTTGTTTCAGAGGCAAATTAAGCGACATAAATCACCACAATAATGAACTAGACGTTTGCTTCAGAGGCACTTTTCATTGCAATTTTCAAAAAGGAAATCACCACAATAATGAACATTGAATCTAGCACAGAAATAATTTGGTCAATTAACTCGAATAACTCTTCCGAAACATTTCACCGGATACACTGACACCAACGAAAGAAAACTTTAATTTGACTAGAGCTAAGCATTAACTATTTCAATTTGGTAAAATGTTTGGAAAATATCCTATTTTTTCAAATTAAAGGGATAGCCCAATAGACTACATGCGAGTTATGTCGAAACTCCAAGAAAGTAAACATTCGGTTGGTTTTAAGATAAAAACATATTCAAACATGCCAGAACTCTCTTCTCTTTTCTTCTGAAGAAAATAAGCTGAATCCTCAGGTATAAGTTCATTTTATGTTTAATTAATGTTTTAAATGCTACAAACCCATGATGCTGTTATTAAGGTGACAGTCTTTGTATTCACAATGTCATCATACACGAAAAGTAAAGACTAACGACAGAGCCCAATCTCAACACACAAAAATTGGTCATTTTTGCAATTGTAGGACCTTGTAGAATTGAACCATGTGTGTTTATAGCTTTGAACTTGGCAAACCTGCAAATAAAAACAACATGGAAGTCATATTAGAAGGACAAACCTCCTATTTGAATAAACTTTTCAATCAATATTTATGAACAAAATTTATTTTTTATCTTTTTTAAAATCTAACAATAAGTTTGCATAAAACTAGTTTTAAATTGAACTAATAAAATGAACAAGATTTCATTACCCAGAGCTTTTGCATTGACAATGCTTGGGCATGCAGCTGGTGGCTGGGCATTCTCATTGAGGAATGGTTCCACCCTATTGGCATCAAACCATACTGGATACCCTTTAATCTTACCCTGCACATTTTATAATTAAAGAATACAATCAGTTTTACAAGATACATGGAATTTTCATTTACCATAGAAATAAGTCCTACGTGGAGAAACATGTACCAGAACGTTTAGAGCTGCTAGTGTAGCCATTCCCTCACGGGTCCACTGCAAGAAAACATAGACATCAAATAATTGAAAGTGAGTCAACCATAAAAGACTAATTTTCAGCATAACGTAAGTGTTAGCATTACCTTGGAGGCAGATGCAATGTGGGGTACCACAATGGCATTCTTCAACTCTGCAAGACCAGGTTTCATGTAGGGCTCGTCCTGATAAAAGTTTCAATTTCAAAAGGACTTAAAAGATGGTTTTGTTGTAATATAGAATCCAATTATTCAGAGATCAAAAAAGGGTCAGTTACCTCAAACACATCAAGTCCTACTCGAAACAGTGGATTCTCTTTTAAATGCTCCACCAGTGCAGCTTCATCAATAACAGGCCCTCTACTGCAATTTATAAGAATTGCTTCCTGCAACAAGGGCATCATCATTAGCAAAATGCAATTTGCATAACTTTATTTCTGTAAATAATTGAGAGCAAAAATATGCTGCTTAAATAATTAATTACCTTCTTCATCTTAGCAAGTCTTTCCTTGTTGACTAGATGATAAGTGGTTTTATCCAACACAGGATGGAGACTAATCTGTAGAAGCACGAGCACCCATGATACAACATATGAGTTGGAATAATCAAATGTAACAAGTTACTGCTAAATGAAATTCTTACTATATCCGCCTCCTGGAGGACCTCATCCATGGTTGATGCCCTTTTCCATGTCACTGGGGTTTCACCACTTGCTTTCAAGAATGCACCATAAGCTGCAATAGATAAAAAATAACTATTGGTTCACAATTCCCAGTAATTTGGTTTACAAATAGAACTTGGTAGAAACATGCCTGTGACAAACTTTTCTAGTCGTGTGGACTGGTAGAGATCAAAGTAGATTAGGTTCATCTTGAACCCTTCAACCTGATGCAGAGGAAAGGAACTTTATTGTCATCACCAAAGCAAAAACGCTATATAATGAACTTTCTTGCAGATCACCTCTAAACAATTTAGACATGAAAGAAGATTCAAGTAAAGAAATCAATATGTCAGTGGTTATATTTATGAGTAACAAGTTTAGCATACAGCTAAATCAAATGAACCTGATATGGGAGAGACAATCAATGTGGGATTACAATATATTGAAAATTTACCATCATTCTTGCATAAGCAGATCCAATACGACCAGCTCCAATTACACCAACAGTTTGTCCCTTGAGCAAGTTTCCAACAAATCTGTCACAGAAACAAGGCAAGAGCAGTTTATTCCAGCTTTCTCAAGAGTGTGTTACTTGCAATTCAGTGCATGAAAACTGACAAAGAACGATGAATATAAATTTCATGGTATTTAACATTACTGTTCACAGAATGAAACAGAAAAGTAATGTGTAAAAAATAATATTCATACAAATGAGGAAGCCATCCATCATATAGTCCTGCCCTCATGAATTCATCTGCCTCAACTATCCTTCTAGCAGCTGCCAAAGACAGCGAAGCTGCCAACTCTGCTGTTGTCTCAGTGAGCACACCCTACAAATNATATATATATATATATATATATATATATATATATATAAGCTTTCTTTGAAACTTTATACTGAGCCTGAAAAAAAAATAGCTTTAAAGACTCAATTTAAGTACATCGATAGATAGTGTAAAAGTTTTTTATATGATGCCCAGTTGCAAATTACATTGTATGATAAAAATATTGACTTTTGAACTAACTATGTAAAAAGTCGGGCGATTTCTAGTTGAATTACAATGTCAAATTTATTATACTTAGTGCATGAAAAATTAGATTATATAATACTTCAAATTTAAATGAACATATATTTGGGAATGCCTGGTTGCCAATGCCTGAACACTTGTAAGATCTGTCTTTTTTTTTTTTTCCAAAGATTATCGCAGAAGTGTTACAGATGGTGAACTTGGCAAAAAGATGAATGAAGGAAAACGTAGGCCCTCCTCAGGTTGCCCTAAAGCATCTAACCCATACCATGTCTGTGATGACAACTGCCAGAAAAGAATGACTGGGGCTGATCCAGGTTTCCCTCCATTTCTTATCTGCCATTTAAGGATTTCTGTGATATAAATTCGGTGAAAATTTTCTCATATTAATCTACTTAATTACTTGTGAATTCTGTCTTGTGTTGAATTTCTGCGCTCAGAGAATTGTAAAGCAAGATTTCTCCATTTATCTGATTTGATCTTCTTTCAGAAAAGATCTGTGACATGCACACACCCCATATGAAAAGACTGGTGTCATTAATGATTGCACTACTGTACTGAGCGTCATTGCTTTTTACAATTTAAACATTACACAGTCCATTATTGTATAAACCTTCACCATATATGTAATTGGTTTGTCCAGTTCAGAAATATATAGACATTGGTCATATATTATAATACGAATGGACCACACGCTTCAGGCCACCATGATATTATTTATCTATGATTCAACTTTGAATGGTGGTTAAGAAAACCGCTAGCAGCCTGCTAAATTTGTTTGACCAGTCAACTATGTTACTTGGAATACCTCAGATCTTCCACTGTCAATATGTTTCTTATTGCTATTCTGAGTATTGTTTTAAATTGCAGGTACCATGTCATTGAACTTTGACAGGAAAAAGAAGGTTGGTTCTAAGCCAGAACTCCCCGTTCTTGACAGCATTCCGCCCTCAAAAATTGGTGCTATTTATCTCTCCGATGCTTCATCGCCATTATCGAGTTATTCTGAACATACAAAGGGGGATTCAAAAAGAAACGAGCTAATACCGGTTTCTGGAGAAATACATGTCCTTGATGTCATGGTATATTGGCTTCTCTTTTCTCCTTTTTGGTCAAACCTCGCATTTTCTTCAGTCAAAAATTTCTGTTTATATTATGGCCTAATACAAGCAAACCAAATAAGCATATAGTTGACCTGTCTCTTGTCCTTGTTTCTTTGAAAGCCCACCAACAACAAGGTCCAACCAAAGCAGAATGGGGACAAAAATGCTTCACAAAAAGTCGTTCCAATCACCTCTGTTTATGAGATGGGAGGTCTCACTAAACCAGATGGTGGGTCCATGAAATTTTGCTTCTCTGGTGCTCTCCATGACAACGAAGACAGTGACGAGGAGACCGAGTCGGTGGTTTCCGAGGCACGTGTCCCTGTCGGAAAATACCATGTGAAAGAAAGCTTTGCTCCCATCCTGAGATCCATCTTTGAAAAGTATGGTGATATAGGAGCAAGCTGCCACTTAGAATCAGTTGTGATGCGGTCATATTATGTGGAGTGTGTGTGCTTTGTGGTCCAAGAGCTACAATCTACACCAATTATGGAGTTGACAAAGTCTAAAATCAAGGAATTGTTGGCCATTATTAAGGATGTAGAATCTGCACAGCTTCGTGTGGCCTGGTTGCGGAGCATAGTTGATGAAATTGCTGAGAGCATGGAACTGATCGATGAGCAGCAAGTAGCAGAAATGGCAAAGGCTAACTCTGACCGTGAAGTGGAAACACTGAACAAAGAGCTAGAATCAAACCTTGAAAGTTTGTCCCAGAAAGAACAAGAGGTAACGGATATCAAAACAAGGATTGAAGAGATCAGAAAGCGATTAAGCGAGCTTCAGCTCAGGTCTTCTGATTTGGACAAGAACATCATGTTACTGAGGTCCAAGGTTGATCGTTTAGATAGCAAATCTTTTCTAGATGGACTAGTGTAATGAAACCGCTAAGCCAATTTCTCTTTCAAATTTCCCCCTCAGAGTTATGATATTGCTTAAATTGTAGAATATGAAACTCAATAAACGCATCACGCTCGTATATTTTTAAGCTAGGCAAGGTTTTATATCATTACGTATTGCACCCACACATGCACATTTTTAAACTGTACTTTCATTTATTTTTACTTATATTTAAATACCCAACAACAAATTCAAGACTTTATGTTATTTCCTTGTAAAATGTATACCTTTCTTTTTTCTATTATTCACACGATAAAATGTGGTCGGTGTTTCGCACTGTATATGCTTTTATGTTTGGTTGGTGAGAATGAGGAAAGGGGTTTTGCTTTTCTTCTTTTTCTTGTGGGTTGAATGCTTCAAAGTCTTTTGAAATTGGAAAGCTATACGTGTTTATTTGGACTAGATATGCCGACTGAGAAGTATTTTAGGAATTTGTAAACGTCTATTAAATTTATTTTTGGAATATGTTGAATGCATAAGAAATTAAATTTACTTCAATAACACATTTAATGATTTTTTTATATATTTTTTTTATCTTAAATATTATGTCAGGTTATCATGTTCTCATAAAGAAGTCTATAAAACTTAAACTTTAAATGATTGCAGTTAGAATATTATCAAATGTAAATTATTTTCTACTTAACAATAATTGATTTAGAGTAAGCTTTCTTTTATTTTAAAATCTCTCTATCTTTAATATCTGGTTCTATTTATGAGTATTGCAACATTTTGTTTTGTCCATTGAGATTTTGATAAGTATTTTCATTAATTTGGTACACACACAAAAATTAAAAATAAGTGTAAAATAATTTTTTCTATATACATGTGTCAATATGTATGAGTATTATTATTATTTTTTAGTTTTCAAAATTAATCTATTATTATGATTGTAAATATAAAAATCATCACTAATATATTATTTTCAAAAAATGTTGATAACAATGCTTAGTTAAAATGGTTATAAACATTGTTAATTATGGTAAAAAAAAATTGGTAGCATCGTTTTAATTTTTAACAGATATATCATATTGAACTAAAGTTATTTAGATATGAAAATTTTGAAAAATTAAATATTAAAATGTTATAAGAACTAAAACTGTATATTTATAAAATTATAAAAATAAAAACGGATTTTAAGTAAAGATAATAATAAAATCAATAGTTTTTGACATATAATATTTTTATTTGTTATTAAAATATAAATTAAAAAGAGAGAGGTGGTTTTTAGGGAGTCAAATCAAGAATACTAGCTAGGAATCCAAATAAAATAATGAATAATAGGAAAATCCCCTACAGCACTGCATTAAAGAATAACACAAACCCTAATCCCAAATTGGTCTGAAGAAAAAGAAAAATAGATAACATACCAATCACTTGGGTGCGGGATTGAATTGCCACCAATAATCTTCAAATCCGAATCCCATTCCAAACTCTTTTTCTTCTGTCGTTAAGGTTCGTATTCTCTTCTCTTTCGTTTAATGTTCATTGCGAAGTGCGAACCCAACATTAAGCAACAACAGATTCCTCTATTTGGATTTCTCCTGTAATATATGTTCTTTCAATTCCAATTTCTGTTTTCGCTACTTGTTGCTTTCAGTTTTTGAAATAAGAGTTTTAATTAGGGTTTTGACGAAAACGTGTTTGCTTGCTATGCGGTAACGCCACAGATCAGGGGATAAATTCTCTGCGCGACATGTTCGGGGAACGAGCAGTGCATCCCGATTGCCGGAATGCCAGTAACCCTTTTCATGAATGCAGTGATTACTGTTTTAGAGTAATAGCTGAAGCCAAAATAAGGTCGCAACAACGACAATCTGGTTGGTGTTTCTCTCTACTAACTGTACTGTTATCTATTTATTTGATTATGTTCACGTCTAAATTCCTTCTTGGACCGTTGTTATTCCGTAAATGGTCACTGTGCTAAGTAAGTTGATAACTAAGATTATAGAACTTTTGTTTAATCATCTTGATTTTTTTCTTTGGTAGCTAAAAAAGTTTTTGTATTTTTTTGTTATAAGATGCTAGTGCTAAGTTTAACTATCCTTATTTACATACCGTTTTCGATGTCTATCAGAACTTGGGCAAGCTAGTGGTGGAAGTGACTCTAAGCAAGACATCCCAGATGATTCACACGCGGATGAGGAAATACATGATGACAGACCCAATTTTGAAGAAAACACTGACAGTGATCCTGACCAGCCTGCTGAACAGGAAGCTGAGCAAATAGAGATTGACTACACAAAACTTTCGGGGAGACAGAAAAAGTGGATGGAATTGAGAGCGAAAATGGTAAAGTGGTGAAAAGTCCCTTGTTTATAGGAATTTATTTATTTCAAGAAAACCTTAGATTGTTGTTCTGTTTTCCTTGAAGCAAGAAGCAAAAAAACGTAATCAAATTGAAATAGCTGCTGAAAAAAAGAGGATGGAAGCTCCAACCGAGTCTAGGGGTGTTTCAAAACAGAAATGGCTTGAGGATAGGAAGAAAAAGATTGGAAAACTTCTTGATGCAAATGGACTGGATATGACAAACGCATATATGCTTGACACACAGGAAGCAGCAGAAGTAAAATACAAGAAATGGGAGAAGGATCCTGCTCCATTCGGATGGGATGGTATGTTCTGTACATTCAGTATGTTATTTTTGTGGCTGGCTTGTGTATAAATGCAGATTGTTGTACTGTTCTATTAGTGTGTAAGCTCCAATGCAGTTCCAAAAATATTCAGATTTTAGAGCTTATTTTTTGGTTAACTTAAGAGTATGATGTCTTTTCCTTAAAAAATTATCCTAGATTGAGTAAAGATTTTTGCATGTTTAGATTTACAATTTTTTAGAAATGAGCTATTTCTAAAATCCCAGTGAGGAAAGGCTCGATTCTTATTCTCTTGTTAAAAAGTTCAAAAAGTACTTTTTAGACAGAAAAGCTCAGAGCAAATATTTGTCTAGATATTTTTTTAACCATACAATACTCCTACATATAATTTCGGATATTTACATTCTCGTTATTTGAGATCTAAGGAGAGTTCTATCTTATGAGTAATAGATGCCTTATTATCTCTTTGTGTAATTGAATGAAAAATTATCCCAGGGAACTTTCATATTGTAGAGTGGTGATTGAATATAATAATATTCTATTTTATCAGTATTCAATCAGAAGTCATTATACAATGCGTACAAAAAGCGGACAAAGAATGTTGAAGTCGATGTAGAAGAATATAATAGAATGAAAGAGGCTGATCCGGAGTTCTACCGAGATGCTTCGAGTCTCCAGTACGGAAAGGTATACTACCAAAACATTGATATATTTTTTCAATGTTTGCATTCCATTACCATTCATTTTTGTATGACTAGCGGTCTTTCCTTTCATTTTAGGCTCCAAAAATCTCAGAGGAGAAGGTTGACAGGATGGTACAGGAGCTCAAGGATAGGGAAGAGAAGCGCAAGTCATTTAGCAGGAGAAGACGGTTTCACGAAGAGAAGGATATCGACTCAATCAATGACCGTAATGAGCATTTCAACAAGAAGATCGAGCGAGCCTTTGGTAAATACACGCTGGAGATTAAAAATAATCTTGAGCGAGGAACTGCATTACCTGATTAAGGTTATGTGCTGAAATATAAAATGTTCTGATACTGAAAAGTCTCAATGGTGGATTGCACTCTTTAGAGTGCCTTTCGATCACGTAATATTATAGTCTAATACTGTGCAATGCACATCTGGAGTCATTTTGAACTTCAAAAGTAGTGCATGCTTACTTGGGACCTGGGTTCCTCGCAGTGACACCCTTCCCATCATTACATAAATATGCTGTTTCTAAGGAGAGTTTATACCTCCTCACGTATATTCAAGCCTGAGTGTCTGTTTGGGGATAGGTATCTTCCTCCATCCTTTCCTTTGGGATCGTGTATGCATTTTGATGTTTGGATTGAAGGATAGATTTGAATGAGATGGATTGGAAATCATACAATGAAATTTTATTAAGTTATGCTGAATGGATTACTTAGTTTATAATGGAATTTTATTGAGTTAAAAGAAATCTGGATCTACTTTCTAATAAAAACACCTATTTATCTACCCTCCAACGTGGGATTGATAAGACGGAATTGGATATTTTTTTCATTAAATTCGTGTTACTTATTTATCTTTCTTTAGCTTGTAGCCTCACGGTCGAAGCTAAATATAAACTCAGTTCTTTGCACCTAAAGTACTATAGCCACCAAAACCCATTTCGGTGAAACTCCCAGACTGAACTATGATGACACATCATTCTAAAACTGAATCATTTCTAGTTAAACGAATGTTGAGTTTACAGGAAAACATAATGTCATAACTTTTAGGATTTTGGTGTTTTTGATATGAAGTGATTATAATTTTGTAATCAGCTTATCCAATTATGCAAAAAATTAGTCTCTCGAGACTTATTTTTTCTGTCAATTAGTCGCTTACCCAAGTATGTATGCTATAAACTAGAGGTTTGTTCTTTCAAAAGAAATTCTTACCACTTTTCATGTTTGTTTCAGAGGAAAATTTAGCGACATAAATCACCACAATAATGAACTAGACGTTTGCTTCAGAGGCACTTTTCATTGCAATTTTCAAAAAGGAAATCACCACAATAATGAACATTGAATCTAGCACAGAAATAATTTGGTCAATTAACTCGAATAACTCTTCCGAAACATTTCACCGGATACACTGACACCAACGAAAGAAAACTTTAATTTGACTAGAGCTAAGCATTAACTATTTCAATTTGGTAAAATGTTTGGAAAATATCCTATTTTTTCAAATTAAAGGGATAGCCCAATAGACTACATGCGAGTTATGTCGAAACTCCAAGAAAGTAAACATTCGGTTGGTTTTAAGATAAAAACATATTCAAACATGCCAGAACTCTCTTCTCTTTTCTTCTGAAGAAAATAAGCTGAATCCTCAGGTATAAGTTCATTTTATGTTTAATTAATGTTTTAAATGCTACAAACCCATGATGCTGTTATTAAGGTGACAGTCTTTGTATTCACAATGTCATCATACACGAAAAGTAAAGACTAACGACAGAGCCCAATCTCAACACACAAAAATTGGTCATTTTTGCAATTGTAGGACCTTGTAGAATTGAACCATGTGTGTTTATAGCTTTGAACTTGGCAAACCTGCAAATAAAAACAACATGGAAGTCATATTAGAAGGACAAACCTCCTATTTGAATAAACTTTTCAATCAATATTTATGAACAAAATTTATTTTTTATCTTTTTTAAAATCTAACAATAAGTTTGCATAAAACTAGTTTTAAATTGAATTAATAAAATGAATAAGATTTCATTACCCAGAGCTTTTGCATTGACAATGCTTGGGCATGCAGCTGGTGGCTGGGCATTCTCATTGAGGAATGGTTCCACCCTATTGGCATCAAACCATACTGGATACCCTTTAATCTTACCCTGCACATTTTATAATTAAAGAATACAATCAGTTTTACAAGATACATGGAATTTTCATTTACCATAGAAATAAGTCCTACGTGGAGAAACATGTACCAGAACGTTTAGAGCTGCTAGTGTAGCCATTCCCTCACGGGTCCACTGCAAGAAAACATAGACATCAAATAATTGAAAGTGAGTCAACCATAAAAGACTAATTTTCAGCATAACGTAAGTGTTAGCATTACCTTGGAGGCAGATGCAATGTGGGGTACCACAATGGCATTCTTCAACTCTGCAAGACCAGGTTTCATGTAGGGCTCGTCCTGATAAAAGTTTCAATTTCAAAAGGACTTAAAAGATGGTTTTGTTGTAATATAGAATCCAATTATTCAGAGATCAAAAAAGGGTCAGTTACCTCAAACACATCAAGTCCTACTCGAAACAGTGGATTCTCTTTTAAATGCTCCACCAGTGCAGCTTCATCAATAACAGGCCCTCTACTGCAATTTATAAGAATTGCTTCCTGCAACAAGGGCATCATCATTAGCAAAATGCAATTTGCATAACTTTATTTCTGTAAATAATTGAGAGCAAAAATATGCTGCTTAAATAATTAATTACCTTCTTCATCTTAGCAAGTCTTTCCTTGTTGACTAGATGATAAGTGGTTTTATCCAACACAGGATGGAGACTAATCTGTAGAAGCACGAGCACCCATGATACAACATATGAGTTGGAATAATCAAATGTAACAAGTTACTGCTAAATGAAATTCTTACTATATCCGCCTCCTGGAGGACCTCATCCATGGTTGATGCCCTTTTCCATGTCACTGGGGTTTCACCACTTGCTTTCAAGAATGCACCATAAGCTGCAATAGATAAAAAATAACTATTGGTTCACAATTCCCAGTAATTTGGTTTACAAATAGAACTTGGTAGAAACATGCCTGTGACAAACTTTTCTAGTCGTGTGGACTGGTAGAGATCAAAGTAGATTAGGTTCATCTTGAACCCTTCAACCTGATGCAGAGGAAAGGAACTTTATTGTCATCACCAAAGCAAAAACGCTATATAATGAACTTTCTTGCAGATCACCTCTAAACAATTTAGACATGAAAGAAGATTCAAGTAAAGAAATCAATATGTCAGTGGTTATATTTATGAGTAACAAGTTTAGCATACAGCTAAATCAAATGAACCTGATATGGGAGAGACAATCAATGTGGGATTACAATATATTGAAAATTTACCATCATTCTTGCATAAGCAGATCCAATACGACCAGCTCCAATTACACCAACAGTTTGTCCCTTGAGCAAGTTTCCAACAAATCTGTCACAGAAACAAGGCAAGAGCAGTTTATTCCAGCTTTCTTAAGAGTGTGTTACTTGCAATTCAGTGCATGAAAACTGACAAAGAACGATGAATATAAATTTCATGGTATTTAACATTACTGTTCACATAATGAAACAGAAAAGTAATGTGTAAAAAATAATTTTCATACAAATGAGGAAGCCATCCATCATATAGTCCTGCCCTCATGAATTCATCTGCCTCAACTATCCTTCTAGCAGCTGCCAAAGACAGCGAAGCTGCCAACTCTGCTGTTGTCTCAGTGAGCACACCCTACAAATAAAATGATAATGTTACAACAAACGCAACCTTCAGGTTAGCACTTCATCTTTTGCTAAAAAAATTCAGTAAGACTTCCATGAAAATGAAATAGAATGAGAAAATCAAGTTGTGCATATGATCTTTTGAAAAAATTAAACGAAAGAAAATCCATAAATTTAAGTGCACAAGTTATTTTCGTTACGAGAAAAGCTTAATTAATTCTACATTCTTATTTTCTTTTTCTACAAGTCCTATAAAAAGTTCATCCAAACTATGCCTAAAATAACTTCAGCATAACACATGAACTAGCATTTTAGTAATCCTGGCTGCACCCTTCATATTCCAATAAAAGCAACATAAAAATCCTCAATTCAAAAATAATTAAAATACACATTCAATACATAATGTAGCAGTAATATCAAAAGGAAGGAAGAAAAGATATAGCTCACAGGAGTGTTTCCAACAGCAACACCATACTTGTTTGCAGCATCAACATTCACATTGTTATAACCAACAGCCATGTTACTGAAAGCTTTGCCTCCAGCTCTGCTCAAAGCAGAGAACAACTCTTCTCCCCAGTCTTCGGTCAACTGCAAAGAAACTCCATCAAATACCCACCAAGCCAAAACCAATAAAACAAACAAATACTAAATCAATTTGCAGTGTCATGCTCCAATATATTGATCACTATTACCTGTCCTATAACTCCATCGCACTTACTACCAATCAAAGCAATGATGTCTTCAACTGACAGTATCGTTTTTTTCTCAGTACATATCTGCATAGCACGTGCAAGACAAACAACGAATCAAAATTTTAACCATAGATATGCTTAGAAGGTGTCTGAACAAAAGCAAGAAACATAGTATAAAAAGAAACTTGGGAAGTTTGATTACTTCAAGGCGACAATCATTCTGAATGAGAAGATTAATCCAACGTGTTCCAGGCATTGATTTTGTGCTGATGACCCTGTATTTGCCATTTGGATTCCATACCTCAATGGACACTGGCTTGGCCATGAAGGCAGCAAAAGTGTGAAGTGGCTATGGATAGTGGAAGTTGAGGTTGTAATAATTTCAGTTGGTGTTTGCTTATAATGTTGGAGACTGATGATACAGTGTGCAACAGTGCAGCTTAGTAATTTATCTGTGACCAATAGAATAGGTGCATGGAGAAGACTTCGACGTGAAAGTCCTCGAACACTTTTGAGATAACGTGAAAACAAAACAAAATAGGATGAGGCTGTGGTTGGAGTGTCTTTGGGCCTCTCGTTAGGATAATGTCCTTACTATTTCCTTAAAGACAAATATAACCTTATGTCTGTGGCTCATATAATAGTTGCCAAAATTCTTGTTCTCTATCCTTTCCATTTTTATTAATTTTCTAATTCTATTTTATTACCCAATAGTGAGAAAGAATCTTATTTTACCTGTAAATCAGACGAAAATTGCAAATAAAAAATTAGGGAAAAACATACGACAAATAATAAAAAATACACCTCTTAAATAAAATTTCATTAATGTAAAATTCCTTAAAAAAACATACATTAAACTAGATAGCTTTCAAAAGTAAAATAGAGAGAGAAAAACATCACTCGATGCATACTACAATGGTAACTTCAAACACCATCTTCTTCTTATCAATCAACTCGAATAGACAAATATCTCCAGACTTCAATTGGCACTCTCTAATAAATTCACGCCAACCACTGGTGGATCTACAGTAAGAGTCTAGCTTCACATTCCATGATTTCTTCCCAACTTCCAGGATCACTGCATTTGAATGACGAATACCATGATTTTTTAAGAAATCCCTTGGAAGATTCTGCATAACACAGTGAATCTAATCAGTCACATGATAGAAAACATGTTTTCTTTTCTAAAACTCCCATCTAATTAATCCTACCACAGAATTGAAATCCTTAGGTTTGATGCAGACACTGAAGTGATTCTCTAACTCCCTTTCTTTGCATTCAGGAATTGAATGATCTAAAACAATAAAAACAAATCAAAAGGTAAAGAAATATAGCCTGTTACAGTTGTAACTAGCAAGCACTGTTTAAGAAATACCAATAACCTGAAAACCTAGGAGAACTTGATTCTTCTCTGTGTCTAAAAATTTTAACTTTGAATGAAATTCCCGATTTCTTGATTTTCTCAAAAACACATACATCCCCTAGTCGCAAGTTATTATCCTTTACAAAATTCTTCCATCCAGTAGTAAAATTTATTTGGTTACTGCTATTATTCCGATAAAATTCAACATGCCAAGGTCTGCTTTCAGATGTCCAAAGAGTAACACCGTCATGCTCATCTTCTTCATCTTCTGTTATGAAACTAGTCGGCACCGTCTGTGTTAAATTAAAAATAAATAACATCAGAATTACAAATTAATTACTAAATATATGATTTGATTGTTTGGGAGAAGGGTACCATCATATGTCTTTGAATATATGATGGTTGCATTTTACGAATGAAGAAGGGATTCTTAGAGCGGAAAGATTCGGCTCTCTCCATAGCAGTGCCACTTCTAGTTGAAAAATTACAGGCAGAAGGTTTTCTTTTAGTACCTGTTGAAACATTAGAGTGAAAAGAGAAGAACAAAGGGTTACAGAATCTTCAAGATTTTGAAAAAGAACAGAAAAAAAAAACAAAGATCCAACATTTCACCTCTTTTCTGGAATTTTGTACTATGAAATCCATTTGCATTTTGTTCATCTAACTCCTCCTTGATGCTATGAGATGGACCACTTCTATTTGTAACATCTTCAGAGATATTAGGTGGGTTTCTACAGTTGGTTTTCACCTTCTTGCTAAAACGACAACGTGGTAAAGAAGATTTTGTCTTCTTGAAGTGTAGTGAAGAATTACCATTACCATTCTCTGCATTATCTAAAGTTGCTTCCTTTAAAGGGTACATAATTTCCAAGCCAGCTTGATGAAGTATGACCAACTCAAACCGAGACATACCCACATATTTGAACATCAAGAGATCATTTTCGTCCAAAGAATAAAATTCTGCAAATTTCTTCCATTTATCAAATAACCAAATGTCAGCACCAACTTTTCTCCACTTTACTTCCCATTCAGCACCTTTGGGAAGAAGAAGATGCAGTGGATTTGATATATCTTGCCAGTATTTACTCACAAAACTCCGAGGTATTCTCTGTCATGAAATGTTCAACAGAGTCAATATCATTACCATAATACTAAATGGAAAATGAGGGTCACCCCTTCAAAATCTTGACTAAAAAAGGTATTTGATAAATGGAAGATTTTAAAAAGAATGAAAAAATAGTTACCAGATCCCCGTTTCGAAGTGTGTCTTCATGAATTTTCTTGAAGAAGTGAACGGCATTACCATCACCAGACGACATTGTTCGACGAAGAACTCGGTTTGGACCTTTCATATGTTAGAAAGATCAGGATGTCTTTTAAATTATGATTTATAGAACAATAAATGCATATAATTGTTCACTTTGCAAATTCCTTAACGATGATTCCTTGGAAAGGGAAAAGACTATATTCTTAATTGACCGTTGATTATATCTGGATCAAACTACTTTTGTGTAAATGCTGATATAAACAATAAACAATTATAAAGTAAAAACGTTAATATTATATATATATATATATATATATATA
>NW_025906091.1:35689-58512 GCF_018835915.1 Vigna umbellata
TATATAATATATATATAAATTTTTAATATAATATTTATTATTATTTATTTATAAGTTATGAACCAGTTTGTTGCATTGATTGAGAAATTTATATTGCAAGATTGGAATGGCGAAAATTTGTAGGATTCTGATTTTCAAAACTATGCAGATTTAGTGGACGAGCATACTCATTATAGGAAATCAAAGTTAGAGGATTCATTGACTTGATGGTTATTGGATAAGATTATACTCGTTTATGCGAGTAGATTTGGTCATTGGGAGAATGTGTTATCAAGCACCGTTGAGCCAACATATATAATGACTAAGTGATAGTATTTTAGCTCGCGGATAGATATGGTAACTGAGAGTGCTTTCGCTGAGTGAGGATATCTGGTGTTGACCGATGGTGCTCTCCTTTAACGAAAATATCTTAATTTTAACTAAAATTCGTATACATGTGTTTAGTGTTTGTAATTATTTAAAAACTTAATATCCTATTTTGTTTCTAGTTTATTTAAAAATGTTAAATTAGTTTATTTTTTAAAAAATAGTTCCTCATTAATAAAATTTTAATCAATGAAATCTCCGTTAAATCCGTAGAGACCGACATTAACTATTTTCTTCTTCTTTATTACTCTCTTCTATACCGATTATAATGTTTGTTTACAGACACATCTCATTAATAGATTTATATATGACACATCTCTTTAATATTTTTCATATTTTTCAAATAAACATATGATTACTCACATTCCCTTGATTTAATACAGGGTAATCGCCTAATATTTTCTTAATACTAAAAAATATCATCGTATTTTATTTTCAAATAGGGATATTACTCACAGTTCCCTTAGTTTTTTAATACATATTAATCTCCATAAGATTCTCTCTTAATACTAAAATAGATATTCACGTATTTCAAAATAAACGTATATTCGCTCAACATTCCCTTAATTTTTAATACATATTAATCTCCCTAAGATTTTAGTAAATGATCACCACTTTTTACATTTTTATAGTGTGACACTCATTTTCTCACTTTATTCTAAAATTATATTTTATTTTATTTTACTTACATGAATTGTTTACTTTTTTTATTTTAAATCTTATTAAATATAGTCGATGTGATATTTTTAAATAAAATAAAGAAAATTAATACCACTTTTTAAAGTGTCGTTTATTAAAAATATAAGCATATGAATCTATATATTAAATTCAGAAAGAACACGACTGTGATTTAATCGGGTTTAAGCAAAATCCTTATACTCAAAATTCTCGGAGTTCAATTCTTAGGAATGAAAATAGAAGGTTTAATGTCTCAATAGGTTCCTATTTTTGTTCAGAATTTGAAATAGGTCCCTTTATTTTTTGGCGTCTGAATTAGGTCCTTATTTTGTTAATTTGATGCAAATTAAATCCTTTCCGTCAATGAATGTGTTGACGTGGCCCTTAAATATATATATATATATATATATATATATTAAGAGTCAGCATGACCAATTATTCGACAATATCACTAAGTTCAATCAACAACAAATATCTACTTTACTCAAGACATGATAAGCTGGTATTTTAAAAAAAAATCATAAACAATTTAATATTACATATTAATATTACAGTTGAATATTTATAACATTTTATCAATCATATAAATATATTAGCGATTCACTCTAATCTTAATTAATCATATACAATGTGTATATAATATTTGTGTGGATTGATTTATATTTTGTATAGTCATAAATGTATGAGTTATTATCTTATTACTATGAGGTTAATCTTTCACACATCTTTCATACATAAGACCCAAAGTCTAGAGTAGAGACTTTTTGTCATTTTTCTCAGAGTCTAATTTATCTACATATGAATTGAATGGTTGATAGTATATTAGAATACCTACTTTCAGAATCCCCACATATGAAAACATACACTAAGAACATCACCACAAATTCTTACTTTGATTGGTTTTCAACCATTCACATGTCATATTATAAACCAAAAATTGTTTTCACATTCAAATAATGGCTTAATATCCTATTTTGTCTCAGTTTCGCGCTCGAAAATGTCAAATTAGTCTATCCTTTAAAAGGTGTGTCAATTACGTCCTCACTTAATAATAAAATTTGTATCAATGAAATCTCTTCCGTTAAATCCATACAAACGGCGTTAATTATTCCGTTCAAATGGCGTTAATTATTTTTTTTTCTCTTTTGTTTTTTTTACTTTTTCTCTCTCTTCTACCAATTATAGTAGTTTCTTTTTTCCTCAAATTTCCAAACCCCTATATTGCGTTTTATTTTCAAATCATCTTAACAAAAGTATTAACTAGTTTTATATATTTTTAAGTTGGAATTTGGGAGTTTGTTTCTATTTTGGTTTAATGTCTCAATAGGTCCCTATTTTTGTTCAGAATTTGAAATAGATCCCTTTATTTTTTGGCGTCTGAATTAGGTCCTTATTTTTGTTAATTTGATGCAAATAAATCCTTTCCGTCAATGAATGTGTGACGTGGCCTTACACGTCTCAATACTGTCCTCAGGCCACGTCACACATTCATTAACGCCGTTTGATGAAATTGACGGAAAGGATTTATTTGCATCAAATTAACAAAAATAAGGACCTAATTCAGACGCCAAAAAATAAAGGGATCTATTTCAAATTCTGAACAAAAATAGGGACCTATTGAGACATTAAACCAAAATAGAAACAAACTCCCAAATTCCAACTTAAAAATATATAAAACTAGTTAATACTTTTGTTAAGATGATTTGAAAATAAAACGCAATATAGGGGTTTGGAAATTTGAGGAAAAAAGAAACTACTATAATTGGTAGAAGAGAGAGAAAAAGTAAAAAAAACAAAAGAGAAAAAAAAATAATTAACGCCATTTGAACGGAATAATTAACGCCGTTTGTATGGATTTAACGGAAGAGATT
Source organism: Vigna umbellata (assembly GCF_018835915.1). The sequence continues at coordinate 38,605 of NW_025906091.1, forward strand.
TCATTGATACAAATTTTATTATTAAGTGAGGACGTAATTGACACACCTTTTAAAGGATAGACTAATTTGACATTTTCGAGCGCGAAACTGAGACAAAATAGGATATTAAGCCATTATTTGAATGTGAAAACAATTTTTGGTTTATAATATGACATGTGAATGGTTGAAAACCAATCAAAGTAAGAATTTGTGGTGATGTTCTTAGTGTATGTTTTCATATGTGGGGATTCTGAAAGTAGGTATTCTAATATACTATCAACCATTCAATTCATATGTAGATAAATTAGACTCTGAGAAAAATGACAAAAAGTCTCTACTCTAGACTTTGGGTCTTATGTATGAAAGATGTGTGAAAGATTAACCTCATAGTAATAAGATAATAACTCATACATTTATGACTATACAAAATATAAATCAATCCACACAAATATTATATACACATTGTATATGATTAATTAAGATTAGAGTGAATCGCTAATATATTTATATGATTGATAAAATGTTATAAATATTCAACTGTAATATTAATATGTAATATTAAATTGTTTATGATTTTTTTTTAAAATACCAGCTTATCATGTCTTGAGTAAAGTAGATATTTGTTGTTGATTGAACTTAGTGATATTGTCGAATAATTGGTCATGCTGACTCTTAATATATATATATATATATATATATATATTAAGATGATATAATTATTATTGTGAATAATTAGATGTATATTTTATATGTTTCTTCCATATCTTTATATAATATTTTATATTATTAAAATATTATAAGATACATTGAAATTCTACTGTATTAATAATCTAACAATAATAACTTCAATAAATAGGTTTCAAATTTAAAACATAAAATCGAATTCCACAAGAGACATCCTTAACCTAGAGACATATATGTTTAAAAATAATCGTAATGCTGAACCCAGATTCCACAAAAAGGCATACATCAACCTAATTAGATAGGTTTCAAAAGTAATAAGAGAGAAACAAACATCACTGACAAACACAAGTGAATGCAGGTTTCAATGGTAACTTTAAACAGAATATTCTTCTTATCAATCAACACAAAGCGACAAAGATCTCCATCCATCAATTTACATCCTCTAATAAAATCAGACCAACCTTTGGTGAATCTCCAGCGATAATCTGTCTTCACAGTCCATGATATCTCCCCAACTTCCAAGGTAGCTTCTGAATTATTAAGAATACCATTATTTTCGCAGTAACGGTTAGGTTATGAGTCGTTCAGGACAACCACACAGTTAAAATAGAAAAGAAAAAGTACTGATAATAGATAAAAATGGAAATTTTATATTAGTGGAAGAAATTTACAGCATCTCTCTTTCACTAAAGAACTTTTTTAAATTAAGAATATAAAAAAGAAGAAAATGGAAAAGGTGGCAAAGGGTTTCTTTTATAACCACCAAGTCATACCTCTTTACAAGTTCCCACCAACGTGGGACTTCATTCCTCACAATCTTCCATGTGAAGATTTTGATGAAACTAATCAAATCTTCGCACCATCTTTGACTTCGTGTTGCTTGTTCTTCTGATAAACTTCAGTAGAATCGAATTAACATAAATCTGTCAATAACCTTTGACACCTAATTCTGATTATCTGAAACGCAATGCAACACATGATCAATATTTTACTGCTCTCCACCTAAACCTACCACGAACATATTAACCACTCTCACTGCTTGTGCAATGTCTGGTCTTGTACGCATCATAGCAATTATAAGGTTGTCCACCATCGATGCATACGGTACTCGAGACTTCTCCATCCTCTCCGCTTCACTGCTTGGACTCATACTTGAGGATAATTGATAGGAGATGTGGTAAAACTAGCTTCCACTCTTGCATGTTGAAGCGCCGAGAGACTTTCAGTAAGTTTTACTTTTGAAAAAGCCAAATCTTCCTATCTTTTTCTGTCTCGGTGAATTTACATCCTAAAATCTTGTTTATCGGTTCCAAGTCTTTTAATATCAAACTCCCTAGCCAATTATGCCTTCAGTTCTTGGATTAGAGCTTTGTTGGGGCCTACCACCAACATGTCATCCACATACAACAACAAAATGATAAAATCATTATCCTCAAACCTCTTGTAATATGTACAATGGTGTATGAACTTAGTTTTGTATATTTCTTCTATATTTTTTTGTGCATTATTAGAATATATAATATTTTATTTATTAGTTTATACTATTAAAATATTATAAGATACATGGAAATTCTACTCAATCCAACAATAACTACAATAAATGGGTTTCAAATTTAAAGCATATAAAACCGGAATACAGTAATACAAATTTCACAAAAGACATACCTTAACCTAGAGACATACAGGCTTCAAAATAACCTTAATGCTGAACCCAAATTCCACAAAAACACATACATTAACCTAACTGGATAAGTTTCAAAAGTAATAAGAGAGAAACAAACATCAAGGACAAACATCAGTCAATGCAGGTTTTGAATGGTAACTTTAAACACAATATTCTTCTTATCAATCAACACAAAGCGACAAAGATCTCCTGAGAATCTATCCAAGATATCTCCCCAACTTTCAAAGTAGCTTCTGAGTCATTCTCCGAAGTGTGGCTTCATCAATTTTCTTGAAGAAGTGAATGGCACTACCATCTCCAGAAGACATTGTTCGACAATGAACTGGGATTTGGACCGATCAAAGTATCACCACAGTTCATATGTTAGAAAGATCAGGATGTCTTTTAAATTATGATTCATAGAATATAACTGTTCACCTTTCATTAATTATCTTTTTGTATTTTAAATAATAACTCGTATTTTATTTTAACAAAATTTATACTAACAATATTTTATTTTAAATTACATTTTAAACACAAGGATAAAATTACAATGTTACAATTTTATCAATTAAAATATTTTCAATTCATTTCATTTAAAACATATTTATTGATTGCAAATTTCATACTTCTACCAAATATCTAAACTTAATTAAATTGTTACAAAAGAATTTTATCTCGACAGAATGCAGATATATAAAGAAAACATTACTCTACTTTTAATAAATTATTAAGAAATTTAATTCATTTACTACAGTGATACTTTATTTTTCCAAACCCTTCGATATACTATTTAATGAAATTAATATAGTTCAATTTAAACAAAGTCAGTAAAAAAACAGTTTAAATATATTGTGATCTTTTAAATGCAAAATTGAGATTTGTTATCTACTTAAAAACTGATATATTTTTATTTTCTTGAAAAACGAATTAACCCAATAAGAATAACGTTTCTGATATTTTAAATGAAACATATAAATAGAAACTAATTACAATATTAAAAATTAAAAATTAAAAATTAAAAACTAAAATTATATTTATTTCTTAATAAAAATTTATTGTTTAGAAAATTATGTTTTAGATATGACAGTGTTTTAATTAATGAGACTAAATTATTTTAATATTAGAAGTTTAAAAATATAAATAAAATTTTCAATTTCATTATTTAAAAACATTTTATTTTTCTAAAATTATCTGTTAGGAGTTTTTTACCTTTTTTTTTATAAGTTTTTTAATTTTCTATTCATATATTTAAAGATCAAAGACTAGTGAACGATTCTTGAGGCAATCTTCGAGTCTGTTATATCGGTTTTTTTGAAAGAGTAAGTTCATTTATGTTTTCCAGTTCGTGTGTTTTTTCATGCATATGAATTGTTCTAATCGCGGTTGGAACTTTGACAAGCGTACCAAATCGTTCAAGTAATAAAATTGGTAAGTTCGGTTATTGTTTTCCTTAGAAATTTGTTTGGTTTGCTAGCTGTGAAAGTTTACTAATTTAGCGTCAAATATGATTTTCAAATGTATTTTTCTACACAATACAGGTTAAAATTAAGATTTACAAAGTGGTAAAAAACGAGAATAGGTTGATTGGGGTTAAATTTCAAAACTGAGTGCTCTTTACTATCAAATATAATTCCTCAAGAATCATGCATCAACATGTAAGCACACAAGTCTCCAATTCTTCTATGACAAGCTCTAAATCTTTTTACAAAACTCTAATTCCTTACATGTTTTAGAACTCAGATTGCATTAAGACCAATGTTATTGATGTCCAAAAGTCCTCCATCTATATCTAAAATTAAGTTCTGTTGGTTGTTCTGCTTAGGTCCGTGGTCCTAGCATTTTCCAATGATTCAAATCACTGTAATAACTCAGATTTCCATCATTAAGCATGAATTATAAGGATAGAACAAAAGATTCATCAAAGATTAACATTAAACAGCAAATTTTACATAGAGTTTTGATACATTACTTTCAACCCAAATGAAATAGAATTTTAGCTACTCCTAAACATCATGGAAGTAACATGGAAGAAAATGGATGGATTGGATGATGAGAAATGGTGTTCTCGCGCCTTTGAACCCTCCAAACTCGAGCTGGGAGCCTCAGCATAATAATTTATCTGTGACCAATAAAATAGGTGCATGGAGAAGACTTCAACGTGAAGTCCTCGAACACTCTTGAGATAACGTGAAACCAAATAGGATGAGGCTGTGGTTGGAGTGTCTTTGGGCCTCTCGTTAGGATAATACCAAAATTCCAGTTCTGTATCCTTTCCATTTTTATTAATTTTATATAACTTTCACTTATGAATTCTATTTTATTACCCAATAGTGAGAAAGAATCTTATTTTTCCTGTAAATCAGATGTAAATTAAGAATAAAAAATTAGAGAAAAGCATACAACAAATAACAAAAAACACACCTGTTAAATAAAGTTTCATTAATGTCAAATTCCTTAAAGAAAACATAGATTAAACTAGATAGGTTTCAAAAGTAATATAGAGAGAGAAACATCACTCCATGCATGTTACAATGGTAACTTCAAACACAATCTTTTTCTTATCCATCAGCTCGAATCGACAAACATCTCCAGGCTTCAATTGACACCCTCTAATAAATTCACACCACCCAACGGTGAATCTACAGTAAGGGTCTAGTTTCACATCCCATGATTTCTTCCCAACTTCCAGCATCACTGCATTCGAATGACGAATACCATGATTTTTAAAGAAATCCCTTGGAAGATTCTGCATAATACACACTGAACCTAATCAGTCACATGATCAAAAACATGTTTGCATTTCTGAAACTCCTATCTAATTAATCCTACCACATAATATAAATCCATAGGTTTGAGGCAGACACTGAAGTGATTCTCCAACTCCCTTTCTTTGCATTCAGGAATTGAATGATCTAAAACGATAAAAACAAATCAAAAGGTGAAGAAACATAGCATGTTACAGTTGTAAGTGGTAAGCACTGTTTAACAAACACCAATAACCTGAAAACCTAGGAGAACTTGATTCTTCTGTGTCTCTAAAAATTATAACTTTGAATGAAATTCCCGATTTCTTGATTTTCTCAAAAACACATACATCCCCTAGTCGCAAGTTATTATCCTTTACAAAATTCTTCCATCCAGTAGTAAAATTTATTTGGCTACTGCTATTATTCCGACAAAATTCAACATGCCAAGGTCTGCTTTCAGAAGTCCAAAGAGTAACACGGTCATGCACATCTTCTTCAGCTTCTGTTATGAAACTACTCGGCACCCGCTGTGTTAAATTAAAAATAAATAACATCAACTACAAATTAATTACTTTAAATATGATTTGATTGTTTGGGAGAAGGGTACCATGTTATGTCTTTGAATATATGATGGTTGCATTTTACGAATGAAGAAGGGATTCTTAGAGCGGAAAGATTCCGCTCTCTCCATAGCAGTGCCACTTCTAGTTGAAAAATTACAGGCAGAGGGTTTTCTTTTTGTACCTGTTGAAACATTAGAGTGAAAAGAAAATAACAAAGGGTTACAGGATCTTCAAGATTTTGAAAAAGAACAGAAAAAAAACAAAGATCCAACATTTCACCTCTTTTTTGGAATTTTGTACTATGAAAACCATTTGCATTTTGTTCGTCTAACTCCTCCTTGATGCTATGAGATGGACCACTTCTATTTGTAACATCTTCAGAGATATTAGGTGGGTTTCTACAGTTGGTTTTCACCTTCTTGCTAAAACGACAACGTGGTAAAGAAGATTTTGTCTTCTTGAAGTGTAGTGAAGAATTACCATTACCATTCTCTGCATTATCTAAAGTTGCTTCCTTTAAAGGGTACATAATTTCCAAGCCAGTTTGATGAAGTATGGTCACCTCAAACCGAGACATACCCACATATTTGAACATTAAGAGATCATTTTCGTCCAAAGAATAAAATTCTGCAAATTTCTTCCATTTATCAAATAACCAAATGTCAGCACCAACTTTTCTCCACTTCACTTCCCATTCAGCACCTTTGGGAAGAAGAAGATGCAGTGGATTTGATATATCTTGCCAGTATTTACTCACAAAACTCCGAGGTATTCTCTATCATGAAATATTCAACAGAGTCAATAACAACAGCATAATATTAAATGGAAAATAAGAGTCATTCACCCCTTCAAAATCTTGACTGAAAAAGATACTTGATAAATGGAAGATTTTAAAAAAGAATGAATGAACAAGTACCAGATCCCCATTTCGAAGTGTGTCTTCATCAATTTTCTTGAAGAAGTGAATGGCACTACCATCACCAGAAGACATTGTTCGACAATGAACTAGGATTTCGACTATTCAAAGTATCACCTTTCATATGATACAAGGTTTAGGATGTATAATAAATTATGATTTATAGAACAATAAATGAATATAACTGTTCACTATGCAAATTCTTTAATGATGATTCCTTGGAAAGGGAAAAGGACTATATTCTTAGTTGACTGTTGACTATATATATACCTGTATCAAACAGTATTATTTTGTAACTGAGTTTTTTTACTTTTTACTATTAATGAATTCTGATCACGTCACGTTGAAAATTTGTAGACTAAAATAAGTTTTTTTTTTTAATATTTAGTTCTACACATGTTATCTTCCATATTAAATATAAAATTTTTAGGGCTATTCAATACCACGGTGGTCTTTTTCTTTATCTTATGTACGTGTATAATTTCTAATAATTCATCATTCATTTACGAAAAAAAGAGGTTGATGATGTTATCAAGTAATTGGTTAGGTTTAACTAAATGTTGCATAGTAATTTTTATCCTTTGAGAGACTTATTAGTTCGTTAAGACCTTATATATATATATATATATATTGTGCATTATTAAAATATATAATGTTATGTTTAATTATTTATATTAGTTTAATAGTTTAAATTAGATTGGACGTTATACAATACCTAGAAATTCTACTCTATTAATAATCTAACAATAACTTCAATAAATGTGTTTCAAATTTAAAGGGTTTAATCTTATTTTCACCCATAATTTTAAATAGGTCCCTTTCTTTTTCGGTATCTCAATTGAATCCTTATTTTTGTAAAATTGAATCAAATAGGACCTTTCTGTCAAATTGAAATGACGCTGTTAAGAAGAATATGTTGGCAGTGTCAGCATACCTTCTTAACGGCGTCATTTCAATTTGACAGAAAGATCTTATTTAATTCAATTTTACAAAAATAAGAACTCAATTGAGATTCCGAAAAAGAAAAAAACTTATTTAAAATTCTGAATAAAATTAGAGACCTATTAAAACATTAAACCAATTTAAAACATACAAAATCGAAATTCAGTAATAAGACAAATTCCACAAGAGACATCCCTTGACCTAGAGACATATAGGTTTCAAAATAACCGTAATCCTGAACCCAAATTCCAAAAAAAAAAAACATACATTAACCTAATTAGATAGGTTTCAAAAAGTAATAAGAAAGAAACAAACATCAAACATCAATGACAAACATCGGTCAATGCAGGTTTCAATGGTAACTTTAGACACAATATTCTTCGTATCAATCAACTCAAAGCGACAAAAATCTGCATCCAGCGAGAATCTAACTTCACATTCCATGATATCTCCCCAACATCCAGGGTCACTGCTTCTTAATTATTACTAATACCATTATTTTCGAAGAAACTCCTTCCTTTGCATAATATACACTCAACCTAATGAGTCACATCACTCAACATGTTTGCATTTCTAAAACACCCTTCTAATTAATAATAAAACAACCTTCTAATTAATTACAAGAATAATAATAAAAATAATGATATTTGACAATATTTTTTTGATAATATTTTTTTGACAACATTTTCTTGATAATATTTTAACACCATCTATAATTATTATTATTGATTATGAAGTAATTTTAAACCAATCACATAACGACACACGTAAATGATATTAAAATATTGTCAAAAAATTATTGTCAAAAGAATATTGTCAAAATATATATTATCCTAATAATAATCATACCAAAGAAGGCAAATACCGAGGATTCATGCAGACACTGAAGTAATTCAATAATACCCTGTGGTTGAGTTCAGAAATTGTATGATCTAAAAATTAAAAACAAATCAAAAGGTCAAAAAATATGAAGAAACATAGCATGCTACAGTTATAACTAGTAAGCACTACTTAAGAAATACCAACAACATGAAAACTTCAGAGAACTTGATTCTTCTCTGTCTCTAAAGTGAAACAAAAAGAACAAAGGGTGATAGTATCTTCAAGGTTTTTCTACAAATTCTTCAGCAAGAACACAGCTTCATGTAGGGAAACCATTGATCGCTTTTGAAAATATGAACTTTAAAAACACAATCATCTTTGCTAATCAGTTCAAATACACAAACATCTCCCGGTTGCACTTCACTCTCTGTCAAAAACAAGTGAATGCCAGCACCGAAACTATGATGAGCAAAACAACTGTTATTAAATAACAACTTTACTTTCCATGATATTTCCCCAAGCTGCAGCACCGCACACTTGTTTCCAATAATGTCTTTCAGATCTGGTACGCACTGCATAAGGTATATTTTTATTGCAAGAGTTTGAATGTAGAGCAGAATCAAAAACTAAATCAAGATGTGTTTCATGTTGAAGATTTACCCACCAGCCAATATTCTATCGCATGTTTGATCAAAGCAGTGAAAAAGGGATTGCAAGAAACAAAATTGCATGCTACTTCTCTTGCTCTAGTTTGATTAGGCTGGTTCAAAGATGAAGTTCTCTGTACAGACGTCTCACCTGTAATTCAAAGCCTAAACCAGTCAACGACAATCTTGAAATTTTGTGACATGACATGCTTGGTGGATTCAACTCTCGCTATCAGACATCATCAACATAAAATTCTGATCCACATAATACAACAAATATAAAGATAACAAGCAAACAAACAATGAATCCTTTCCTCCTATTTGTTCAGGGCTCTCTTCTTGATCCAAAATTATGATGGGTTCCTCCTCATTTTGATCGAGATTATCATTTCCATCACCACTGCCACAGGGATAGTTTATTTCCACTGCACTTTGGTCGTCGCATATGTTTAAACGAATCTGAGAAGTACCTTCATATTTAAAGAAAACAAAATGTCCATGGTCTAAGGAATAATATTCCACAAATTCCTTCCATCCATTTCTCAGCCATATCTCCCCATTGTCTTTTTCCCAATTCACTTTCCATTCAGTTCCATTTGGAACCTTTATGAACAAGGGATTTGGCAAGCCATCTCCATATTTGGCAGTGAATCTGTTTGGTATTTTCTGCAAAAGGAAATTGGTGGTTAGTGTGTAATAATGCTCATAAATCTTTATTAGTTACACATATAGATATAAGCCATAAGAATGCTTACAAGCCTTTGAAGGTTGGCTTTAAGAATAACTTTGAAGAATAGAATTGGCAGGGTAGCATCCCTCTCGATACACTGAGAAGACATGCGTATAGTTGGAATATATGTAGGTTAATAAAACAAAAATGATCAGAGTGAAACAACTTATTTGATGACAATAGAAGCTAATAGAGCATTAAAAAGAACAAAACCTATGAATGAGGAACCCAAATGTATTGCACAGAATTTATAAAGGCAAAGATGGAGAAATCTTACCTTCTCCATAAACTACTTCAGATTAAAGAAAAAACATGTCAAGGAATGAGTTGTATAGATTTAGATCACCGGTGAGGGCCAAAACGCACGAAGCACCTTCCTTTCCTTCCCCTCCGATACGCAAATCAAAGATGAAACCGAGTCGTCGTGATCGCGTCACCTCTACTATGAATCCACACTCGCAGCCGGCGATGTCGCCGAAGATTATCTTCTTATTTGTACTGTGCTGTGTTAGGTGTGACTCTTGGGGATTTTTAGCGGTTGGTGGGAGAAGTCCAACAAGAACTGTGCTTTTTTTGTTTTTCAGATGAGGGGATGCGGCAAGGCCATGTTTATGTTGCTGGAGTTGGTTCTTTCTTAGAAGAGAGAAAGATCGAGCAAAACCCTTCTTCTGATGGGGATGCTATGGAGGCAATGCAGCAAAGAAAACGAAAATAGCATGGAAAAACATGTATTCGTATCGTATACACAAGGGTAAATGAGACTAGCAAGCTAACCATCACAGCTAAACATTGATTCATACACAGAATCAAATAAGTTAACTAAGCTGGAATAGAAGACTCACCTTGAAAAACTGATTTTTTGTTTGGTTTTCTTCCTGGGGTTGTGGGTTTGGATTGTTTTCTTTGTCTCTTGTAGGTGAAAGGTAGCTGTGGTAACAGGGGATGGATGATGGTTGAAGTTAGAGGTGAGGGGAGTCAAAGGTTGGAATTGAGTGAATGCAGATGGTGAAGGTGATATCAGATGAATGAATGGAGGAATGGAGAGTAACGTGATATCTCATTCAATTTTTTTGTGTGATCCATGTATCTGTAACCTGCAACTCTTACTGCAATCCAGCAACCCTACTTCCTGCTCCATTGTTCCTTGCAGTCCTATTTTCCTCTTACGGCATCCAGCTGAAGATAATGCAGGCCTATGCACAGCTGAGTCCATCCAAATATAGTTGATACTCTTGACAGGAAAAAGATTTGAAACCAAAAACTTATAGTATTGGTTCCGGCAACAGAGTCCTGCAATCTGTGTGATCATTTTTTTGTTTTTTTTTTGTCATACGTTTTCATTTTCTTCTTAAAAAAGATTAAAAGTTTAAATAAAGAAAAATAAACTAATATAAAATAAAATCAAAATAATAACATAAATTAAAATAAAAATGGAATAAAATAATATAATATAACGAAATATAATAAAGTAAAATAAAATTAAATTAAAGTAATGAAATAAAATAAGGTAAAAAAGAAATAAAAAATAATAAAAATATCTTGTTATTTAATCATCTCGGGTGTTGAAAATACTATTATTCTCACTTTCTTTTGTCAAAATTAAGTCTTATTTTTCTGATCTTTAAAGTCACTTAAAGTGAAATAGAGTTGGAATACAATTCACTCTTAAAACTAAATTAGTTTAATTTTAATATATTTTTAATGGAATACTAAATTAGTTTAATTTTAATATATTTTTAAAGATATATTTTAAATACATAATATTATTATTTTGAAAATTTAAAAATATAATATAGGTTGAGTTTATTTAAGCTTAAAAAATAAGATAGTTTTAAAGAAAAATATGTATTTAAAGTAAGTTCTTTTTTATTATTTTAAAATTTGGGTAAAATTGCAAAAACACATTTTTATCGTGTTCTTCTTGTATTTAAAACTTTTATGAATTTATTTTAATAAACTATTTAAAATATATTATATATAAATCAGTTTTTAATTTATTTTTAGTTTTGACATTTTAATATAATAAACATGTTTCGGTTTAAAAAGAAATATTTTTTCTCAAAACAATCATCAATTAAAATAAATTAAATAAGTTATTATTTTTATAAAATAGTGTTAATATAACATAAACTTTTTTATATCAAAATTGAATAAAAATATACACAAATTTATAAACTTTAGAAAAATAAGAAACTAGATATTAATATAGTTTCATAATTTGATTAAAAAACGCATTACTTATAAATATAATTAAGTTAATACATTTAAAAAACGAAGCCGATTCAACGTATAACAAGACGAAAAATGGAATCAGCAGTGACCGATTCCAATCACAATATAACTGATTCCAACATACCGGAAACTGATTCAAAAAATTTAAAATCCATTTCGTGAGACATTATATTATTTTATTTATTTATCTTTTCCATCACCAGTGCCACAGGGATAGTCTATTTCGACTCCACTTTGGTCACATATGTATACACGAACCTCGGATGTTCCTTCGTATTTAAAGAAAACAAAATGTCCATGGTCTAAGGAATAATGTTCCACAAATTCCTTCCATCCCTCTCTCAGCCAAATCTCACCGCTGTCTTTTTCCCAAATCACTTTCCATTCAGTTCCATTTGGAAGCTTCATGAACAGAGGATTTGGCAAACCACCTCCATAATTAGCAGTGAATATGTTTGGTATTTTCTGCAAAAGGAAATTGGTGGTCAGTGTCTTATAATCTTCATAAATCTCTGTTAGTACTCATATAGATATAAACCATAAGAATGCTTACAATGCTTTGAAGATTGGTTTTAAGAATAACTTTGAAGAAGGAGATTGGCAGGGTAGCATTCCTCTGGGTACACTGAGAAGCCATGCGTGTAGTTGGAATATATGTAAGCTAATAAAACAAAAACTATAAGAGTGAAACAACTTATTTTATGGCAGTAGAAGCTAACAGAGTATCAAAAAGAACAAAACCTATGAATGAGAAACCAGAATGTATTGACAGAACTTATAAAGAAAGAGATTGAGAAATCTTACATTCTACATAAACTACTTTGAGACACTAAAACAAAATCACCCTTTCTCCTCTCTCAGCAGTTGTGGTTGTGCTCTTGTTTCTCTGTTCTCGTTTGCTTCTTCTATATCTCCCTTTACTCTCTTCACATCCTCTTCCAAAAGAAAAAAGCAAAGCTACCTCTTTAATAATCCAAAACCTTAACTTGAAAAATAAATGTCCTTACCAACCAGCTCAAAATTACAGACATAGCATTCGATTTGCATTGACCCATGAGACCAACAGAAAGATAATTTATGGTATTTTTCTTCCCAACATTTATTCCCAATGCTCAAAAGTATCCTCTGTCATTGTCAATTCGTATTCCGTAATTTGATGTTCACATGATCACAAATTAAAACGGAAACTGGCATCACTGTATTTTTCGATTCTCTTCAAGAAGTGGATATGGTGTGAAGTCATCCTTTAGGAAATAAAACAGAGTTGGTTGTCTAAATTGTTTGGGTTCCTTGTTTTGGCTCCTGTGCTCATCTTACAAGATCAAAATCAATTTTCTATAAATACTTATGTAATAATTATGGCACAATTAATGTTTACTCTGCATATTTTAACAATATTTATTTTTATGTGTTATTTTCTGATTGGTTCACATTGATGTTGTGTTATTCTGATTGATTTATATTAGTGTTTATTATTATTATTATTGATTGTGGAGTAATTTTGGACTAATTATTAAAATAACACATAAATAATATTAAAATGTTGTTAAAATATCATTATCTTTTTATAACTTGATGGTACAAAATTCTATCTGCATGAATGAAAGCATAATTTGAGTTGGATGATTATGAAATCTGTTAAGATTAAGTTTTATTTTTCTGGTTTAACTGGTTTAAGACCATACTGACCTAAAAATTAAATAAATTTAGTTTTAATATATTTTTAATTACTTTTTTCATTTATTTTGTCGTTTTTATCCATTAATTTTCATATAATATTTTATTAATATCATTTTTTCTTTTCTATTCCAAAATTTTTTATGCAATGTTAAATATGAAAAAAATTATAGTTTAAGAATTTTATGATATAAGATTAAGATTTGATTATCTAATAAAAAAGATAATTTTAATAGAAAATTGTGTAATGATTATTTTGTATAAATTTTAAAAATAAAAGTTAATTTATATTTGTGTTTAATTTATTGTTTTTAAAAAATATATAAATACTGGTTTTATAAAAAAATTATTTAAAATAATTTTTTAATTGTAATCATATTTTAGATAAGTAATTTTATTTTGTTAGAATTTGTTTAAGCTTAAAATAAGACCATTTGAAAAAGAAAATATATTCAAATAAATCATTGTTTTATAAGTTGAGAATTTGGATATAGTCATAAAAAATTCAGAATTTGGATATAATTGTAATAATATTATTGTGTTTTTAAAGTTTTTATGAATTTATTTTGATAAACTATTTAAAAAATATTATATATAAATTAATTTTTATCTTATTTTTGGTTTTGATCTCTAAAATATAAAAAGCATGTTTTAATCTTCTCAGAAGAATCATCCAAAAAAAAATTAAATAAGTTATTGTTTTTATATTTTCCTATATTAAAATTAAATAAAAATACATACAATTTTATAGAATTTAAATTAATAAAAAATTATATATTAATATAATACATAATTTGATTGAAAAGGTGTAAATATAATTAAATAACAACATCAATAAATAAATATATTAACTTAATCAGAAAATTTTTAAGATAAAACGAATTTGACAGATAGCAAGATAAAAAATGAAATCGATTCTAGAAAAACTTATAACCAATTCCAATTTATTAAAACATTTTTTAACATATTAAATTAAATAAATTTCTGATAAATTTTTACAAACTTTATTTTTAAATTTATTTTCTATCTCGTCCAGAGTTTTCTTTATCATTTTCCATAAAAAAACATAATAATCTTTCTCTTTTTTTTGTGTCACGTGACTCAATTATAAATATAGACGGGTTTTACAATTTCTTTTTGTGTATGGCTGTCGTTTCTGATTCTTCAAAATATGTAATTCCATCTCTTTCTTTGCTTCTAACTTCTCAGAACCAAACACAACCGTTACTTCCACATTTAATATTTATCTTCTCAACAGTTGTGCGGTAACTTTTCTCCTTCATTACTGCTTTTGAAACAGCTTAATGTTAGCCTATTCCTCTTAGTTTTATTTATTCATTTTTCCTTTATACTCACAGCACGATGATAGAACATCAAAAAAACTTAGATGAGAAAGATAAATACTCAGTGATTAATTAGCAATATAAAAATTAGAACTTTAACGAATGAGTTTTTCCACTTTGCTCTTCTGTAAATCTGATTCAATCTAAATTTTTAATACAAAACTCTTTTTTAATTCCACATGTGATTAGTGAAAACACTGTCCATACCACGTAACGCACAATTAAACCGCCGTTTGTTCAATTTGACGGCAGACCTTTAATTGCTCCAATTTTACAAAAATGAGGACCCAACGGCAGAAAGAAAGGGGACTTAAATGAGATTTCGGACCAAAATAAGGATCTACAGAGACATTAAACCTATAGATATGATATCTTAACAACTTTTCCAACACAGGACACTTGTCACCATTTTATTGATTTATTTGAATTTATTTTTAAAAGACTATTTGAAACGGACTAATCACAAGTAATCATCTATGCCTTGTAAAACAAATTATTAAAAGAACTTTTTCCTTATATATATATAAAATAGAATAATAATACTTTAACAATATTTTTTTGACAACATTTTAACATTATTTATATGTCATTATGTGATTGGTCTAAAACTACTTAAGACTCAATAACAATAATCATAAACAACCAATCACATAATGAAAAATTACTCCACATTCCCTTTTTCTGCTATATGCTATGTTAAGAAAACAAAAATTACATAGTGAAACAACTTATTTTAAATAGTGGCTAATAGAACATTAAAAAGAACCAAACCTAATCTCGCCATGTGATGATCAATGTATGATTCAAAGAATTTTAGAGGATGTGTAACAGCAACCTATGAATGAGGAATCAGAACGTGTAGTATAGATCTTATAAAGGCGGCAAAGGTGTATAAATAACTATTAATAGAGATTTATGAGCATTATTACACACTAACTACTAATGTTTCCTTTTATATTGAAATCACAACCTTCAACAAAATGACGAGGAACTAACATGATTTTGAATGAAGGATCAGAACAAAACCCTGAACAGATGGTAAGGATCGATTCATCATTTGTTTGTTTGTTATCTTTATAATTTTTTTGTATTATGTGCATCAGAATTCTATTTTGATAAGTATGTAATATTATTATTAAAAATTAAAATGTATGTTATTATTGAATTATATTTTGTGTAATTTAATCATGTTTAATTAAAAAAGCATGAGCATGTGCCTCCCTCTTCCCCAGACTCAAGTGATCGAATTTCACTGACTATGCGTGCTGTCATAAGTAGTGACTGTACGTATTTTGTATTCTCGATAATTATGATTATCTGCATCTTTGACTCTATTCCGATGCATCCTCCACCGTCTATCTTATTTAGATGTGTTGTCGTCATAAGTAATAGTGGTTATTTATATGTTTTTATATTGGTTAAGCTAAAAAAACATATTTAAATTATGTTCAATAGCTATTGAAAATTGAGATTAAAATTAATTTAGGTACATTTTTTAAAATTTTGAAAAAAATTAAAAATAAAATTGTGATAAAATTATGAAATCTTATATCAATAATTTCTTAAATCAGAACAACTTTTTTCTATTTGTATGAATTTATTCTCCCAGCAATATGGTCACAAAAAGAGTGGCGCCAATTGTATTTTCATAAAAGTATATGTGTAATCAATTTTTTCGGAAACCGTGGTGGCAGTTATTTATGATCAATTATAACATAAAAAAAAGAAGTTAAATCTTAAAATATATATTTCTCCAATAATTATATGAATATAACTTAAGCAGATCAATTTTATTTTATATATATTTATTTATTAGTTTTAAATTAGTGGCTGATTTAAAAATTTTCGATCACTTAAAAATATTATATAAATTGGAATAAAGTTAACATTAAGTGAATGTTAACACAGTATTATTTACTTTTTCATTGTAAAATAAATATTAATAAAATAAATTAAAACTTTATAAAAGTATGAATTTACATTAAAAATTCAATTATTTAAAACTTCCATAATTTTGTGAAATATTATTAACAAAGAATTTAAATATTAAGTTTTAATTTTATAAACTGGTTATTTAATAATTAATTAATTCGAATTTTAATTTGTATTCGTTTTACTAAGATCAAATTTTTAAAAATACTTTGTATAACGTATTATTATATTATCTTATCAGTTTAACTTTCTTTATCCTATCAATCAAATTTTTTGAACTTCCACAGTATTGCTTTCAATTCGATAAACTTTTTCACCCTCTCTTGTAACTTCCAAGGAATAAAGTTTAGGAGAGTGTGACATAACAGATGCAATAATTTCTCTATTGAAAAGACTTACGAAACCAATAGATTTGATAAATCTGAACCACCTTCACATCAACCATGGCAGCAAGTCAGAGTTTCAATGATGATAACGATGAATGGAGAACACAAACCTAAACATGATCCTGTTTACCATAACTTTCTCTTAAAATATTTCGATCATTAATCACCTAAAGCAAAGCTATATTTTCAATAAAAGTGTAAATTTAACTGATATCAGTTTCTCATAGATGGTTGATTCAATAACAGTAACATTGTTTTAACAGATGGAAAGACCCCATTACAGTAACCTTGCTTCTTTACTACATTTTTTTTCAAATTCTTCAGCAAGAACACAGCTTCATGCAGGGAAATCAGTGATCGCGTTTGAAAACATGAACTTTAAAAACACAATCCTTTGTGCTAATCAGTTCAAATACACAAACATCTCCAGATTGCAATTCACTCTCACTCGAAAATATGTAATAGCCAGCACCGAACCTGTATTGTCGAAAACGTTTGGTACTGTGTAACAACTTTACTTTCCAAGATCTTTCCCCAAGTTGTAGCACCGCACACTTCTTGCTCCCAATAATGTCTTTCAAATCTGGAACGCACTGCATAACATTTTTATTGCAAGAGTCTGAATGTAGAACAGAACCAAAGATTAAATCAAAGTATTCACATTTTTAACTCTACCTACCAGACGATATTGTCTCTCATGACAAGGTTTTATGAAGATGGTGAAGAAGGGATTGCATGAGACGAAATTGGAAGCTATTTGTCGTGCTCTGGTTTGAGTTGGCCAGTTCAAAGATGAAGTTCTTTGAGCATAGTTCTCACCTGTGGAATGCAATTCAAAGCCTCAACCATTAAGAATCTTGAAATTTTTGTGAAATGACATGCTTGGTGGTTTCAACTCTCGCTACACATCATGAACATAAAATCCTTATCCACGTGAAACAGAAAATGTAAAGATAACAAGCAAACAGAAAATGAATCCTTACCCCCTATTTGTTCAGCTTTCTGTTGTGTTTCTTCGTCCAAAATCATGTTGGGTTTGTCCTCAGTTTGAACAAGGTTGTCGTTTTCATCAGCAGTGTCTTCAGTTTGAACAAGGTTGTCATTTTCATCATCTGTGCCACAGAAATAGTCTATTTCTACTGCACTTTGGTCTAATATGATTACATGAATCTGAGATGTTCCTTCATATTTAAAGCAAACTAAATGTCCATGGTCCAGGGAGTAATGTTGCACAAATTCTTTCCAGCCCTTTTCCAGCCAAACCTCACGGTTGTGTTTTGCCCACTTCACTTCCCATTCGGTTCCATTTGAAAGCTTCATAAGCAAAGGATTTGGCAAGCCATCTCCATATTTGCGGGTGAATTTGTTGGGAATTTTCTGCCAAAAGAAAAGAAAAAAAATGTTTGTTAGGGTGTAATTATATATCAATAGCAAATACTTGAACTATCATACAAACATATAGATATGAGGCTAAGAGTGCTTACAAGCCTTTCGAGATTTGTTTTAAGAATAACTTTGAAGAAGAAGATTGGGAGGGTAGCATCCGTCCTGAGAATCTGAGAAGCCATGCAGTGGGAATGTATGTAAGCTAATAAAATGAAAGTGCTAGTTTTCTGATCCTGCTGCATATAAACCCGAGCTACTTTTTTTTTCTCATTTTTTTCGTCTTTTTTATTATTATTTCGATTGTGACAAGACAAAAATATCATAAGTTTATGTAATAATATATTTAAAATTATAATATTTTTAGTTTTATTAATTCTAAAACGTAAATGTTGAAAATGTTATAATGAAACTCAATTATGATTTGTAACTTTGGTTAGGTTTATTTGTGACAACGGACGTGTTGGAAATTTTTCTGGTACATTTTCATCTTTAATATACATAGTCTAATATATATAGAATTTTCGATTTGGGTTGGGTTCATTTATTTGGATCAAGTAAATTGAGGTTTGTTTCTTTTTGCACGTCTCCTCTGTCTGCACTCTTATAAAATCTATAAATATCAAATTATTTTTATTAAAATTATAATAAAAAAAGATAAAAGTTACAATATTTTAAATGCATTATCAAATATATATTATGGAGCATATTTTTATATTTAAAAATCTATATTTAAGAATATATTAAGAAAAATATTTTTGAACGGTATTTTGAAATATGTTTAAAATGTTAAACAAATTTTTGATTAAAAAAATTAAATTTACGTATTTTTAAAATTATTAATTTAAAAATAAACTAATTTTAATTTTATTTAAAATTAAAAAACTAAAAATATATTTAACTCTTTAAAAAAAAAAATTTAGATTGATTGTTTTATAATGTATTTTCAGTTTGACTTATATTGTAACATTTGATCTCTCGGCTTTCACCTAATGCACTCTTTCATCTTCATCACTCTTACCTTTATAGCACATTCTACCACATCTTACATGGTTGGCCTAACAATTTGTCAGTTTAGTTTGACCTCTATTGTTGAAAAATACAATCTCAAACAAGTTTAAGAGAAAGAATTATGTTTTTTCTTCTTTCACCCCATAATTTTTGAACAGAATTAATTATGCCTTTTATTTCTAAATTATAACACGATTTTAGTTTTGATCGAATGTGATTTATTGTCTGACACATCAATTTTATTTTCT
>NW_025906092.1:0-11029 GCF_018835915.1 Vigna umbellata
ATTAAACACAATATATTTAACACAAATATTTAACGTTGTTTGGAAATAAAAACTTTACTGTAACTTATAATATTTAGAAAATAACTTTTAATATCTATTGAGAATAATTCAAATGATTAAATCAATTGAAGAAAGCTGAATTTAATGTATGATCAAATGAGATGATAGAAATTTTTGTTTGAGATGAGAAATAATGGAATACATAAAAGGAGGAACCACTGTGGTGTGCTATATCACTGTATCCTATATAGAAAGGTAGGTGGGTCATTAAATCTTGGAAAAAAGCTAAGCAAACTTGTTACGCACGTGCCTATATTTGATTATGCTCTTACAGAAATAGAAAAGGCACCCACGTGCCACGTGCCACGTGCCACGTGTGACATCTCTAGACACCATTCATGTGTGGCCACGAGCAAAACAATGCATTGTGTACCCTTTTTCTTTTCTTCCATCCCTCTTCCCACTACCAACCCAAACTTCGCATTTAAAACGCTGCCTTATTTTATCTTTTTTTCTTCTATTATTAACACTCTTTAAATTTATTTACCCTTGTTGAAAATAATTAATTATTTCTATTAATTTTGATTAAATTTTTCACTTAGCAAATTGTAAAAGTAATAATGTCAATAAATTTGTGCCTCATAGTGGTGAAGTTCAACTCAATTGTGCTACATAAAGTTATATAATTTCCTTAAATTTTTATTTTAACTTGTGTGAAGTTAACTATAATTTGTATATAAACTCATTTCATTTTGTTTCATTATTTTCAAAAACATATGAAGAACCTTATTCAGTCATTCTCTGATATAGGTTTGTATGTGAAAGTTTTTCTGTAAATACTATACAATAAAAAAATTGGAACGAGTGTTTCCATAAGTTAAAATTAAATTATGCATTTGTAAAAAAGTTGCAAAAATCTTTTTAATAGAATCTAAAATATCTTATGCATAAATTAAATATAAAATTTTAAAAAAATCATGAGATAATTTTTACAGATTAATTTATATACAAGCTAATTTAGATTTAAAAGTAGATAAGTTTGTCCAATCAAATAATACAGGAAGTAACTTTCTTTTTTAATTTAAAAATAATATTATTATCTTGTTTTTACTTGTTTCCAGTACATTTACCCTTGAATAGAAAAATAGTTATTCGACCCCACAAAATTTGTCTTACGTTTGTTTTAATGCCAAGAGAAAGAAAACAAAACGTGTGAAATATGACGAAAAAAATTAAATATTTAATATTTATTTTAGAGGAAAAATATAAAGAGGAAACATATTTTTGTGGGTAGCATTTATTAAACAATTTATTTCCCAAGAAACAGGTGAAATATTTGTTGCATTATTTGTTTTGTTTGCTTATTCTTAAAATATGAAAAAAAAAAAAAAAAAAAAGTTGTTAGAAAAAAACCATGTAATAATAAGTTATTTTTTTTACTTTGGAATTTTTAATCACATATAAAAGCTGGTATGCACTTTATTTAATTATGTTCACTGTGTTAAATTCTTATCTCATTTAAACATGGTGTAGGGAAAAAATCGCCTTCTTTTCTATTTCGATCACTTAATTCTCAAAACACTGCCATCAGACAAAACAGTAAACCAAATCGTTGTAATATACAATATTGTAAAGATGTAAACATGCCATTTCTTCTTTTTTTTTTTTTTTTTTATCCCCTTTCCGCCTTTGAAATCTTTCACTGGCAAGTAAGATTTTCATAGAACAACATTGATATCAATTATACCAATATTTCTTTATTAGGTAGAGTTATAGGAATTGGGATTCGACGTTTCAAAAAACTGTCAGTTTGATTGCATAATAATAATAATATAGAAGTTAAAAAGATCAAATATTTTCTCTCGTTTTTGTTATCTTCTATCCATTTTTGATAAATTTGAAATACTAAAATTTGCAATGTGTACTTGTCAAATTATTGTTTAAAATTTCAGTGGTGGATTTGAACTCATAACAACTCGAACCAAACCCAAATGGGAAGATGCAGCAAAAGAAGGTATAAGTGAAGGAAAGTGGCTCATATTGAGGTGTGGGTATGTTTCGGTGCAGGCAAGTGAGCCTAGCCAAGGAAGAAAGTTAAAGGAGGTTAGAAACTCTCTCTAACTAGTGACTAAAAGCAAAGGGAAAGAGCTGGAGTCACCTTAACAACATCTCTATATATCAACTAAAGTAGGTCTACAAAAAGAGGGGAGGGGGAGTGAGATTATTGGTGCCAATCAACCCTCTCTCCCATCAGCCCTAAGGTGTCCCTGATGATTAGGCATATTACATAGATCAAATCACTCCGATAGAGTCACACGTTATATGTATAAGGACATGGAAAATAAGACTAGAAAATGTGGGTGCATGCAGGTCCTAGCGTCGGGAGCCGAGAGGGTTTGGGTTGGGCGCGGAGGTGTTGGGCAAATCAGCAAGAGCCGCTAGGGCGAGAGTCAACTTCTTCCTAACTTGAAAGTGTTATAAAAAAGGAGTGACTCGTTTGCGCACCAAGAGGGGGGTTGAATTTGGTGATGATGATGCGTAAAAAAGTTTGCTTTAAAAACTTTTTTCGCAAAATGGATGTCTTTAGACTTTTCTTGAATCGCAAGTAAAATAGTATGTAATGCAGCAAATTCACTTTATCGAATACAAAAATAGATTAATCGACTGTAATAAGAGTGTAGGGATCAAAGAAATCATACGTTGGTTTTTTATTGGTTTGACCAACCTGCCTACATCCAGTGTCCTTCCAACCATAGGAAGCAAATACACTATGAAGATCTAGGTTTTTACAGCGACCTCACGTCAAACAAAATGAAAACACCTCTCTAAACTACTAATTTTAAATATAAGCAATACAACAAAAAAGACATGTGTAGAAAAGAACACTCTCTTTGCTGTCAAACCCTTTGAGACACTCTCAAAGTCAAGAACACAGTTCTTCTTCCTGTAATCACCATAGGGAATATCAGTCAATCTTCACGATTGCAGAGTTCCTGATCAAGCAGAATACACCTCGTTGTGTAGAGAGATCAGACATTCAAACACAGTAAACCTTGTTGCACAAGAAACCTTCAAGACTCTAAATCACCACGGTAGATCTTTGGTTCTTGGAGCTTTTCTTTCCTCTGTAAGATATCACAGCGTTTTCTGAAAGATATGAAAGTGTAAAGATTAAAACTCCTTTCAGAAATCAAATCATGCGTCAATATATAGTATTTCACAAAACAGACGCATTTTAATCAATTGAACTATTAATCCAGTCGAATACAATTTCTCAGTTTATAAACAGAATAATAGCAGTCAAACACATTAATTGAAAGCGCAATTAATGTAATCGATTTGTCATAAATGCTTGGTCAACATATTTAAAAAAATGACTGTTGTGACAGTTATGTCAAACCTTTACACAGTTTTCAAATCAACAACAAACTTGGTCGAATACAAGTTGCAGCATCGATTAAGTAGAACAAGAGCTATTTTTGAAACTCTCCTCACCAAATTCATCACAACACCTTGAAAAATATTTGTGCAAACATACGAGTTTTAATCGAATTCACTAATAATGTACATCGACCATTTAAAACTGTTGTTTTGCCACAATTTAAAGTTAATAGTCGTGGCTTGTGGGTTGTTTCATTTTCCGAAAAAACATATGTTAGGCATACACAAATAAAATCATATATCAATCACAGTGATATGCTATAATTCAACACATAGTGTCACGATATGATTGTACAGATATAACACAGTAATCAAAAGCAATCACATGTATAACATAGTACATACATGTGTTATATTAATTATGTGTTGTCATCATCAAACACACAATTATCTCTGCAGATTGTGAGTTCAGTAAAACCAGTGCTCCCTCTATTAACAATCTCAACATGAAGAAATGCATATTGTCACCCTCTTTTGATGTATCTCCCATCCCTTCTTGGATTCCTCTCATATAATGTGGTTATAGGTCCTTGACTTTGTTCTTTGCTTGGACTTAAGTCATCATTCCCTCCTCCTTGAAAAGGATTTGTCCTCAAATTTGGAGGGTCTTCCTCAACATCATAATCTCCTGAAAAAGGACGAAGATCAATAATATCGAAGGTAGCATGAACTCCACAATCCTTAGGAAGGTCTAATGGTATGCGTTATTGTGACATTCCTCCAGAATTGTTAAAAGGACCATTCATAATTGAGGGACTAAGTTTGGACTTTCTTTGTTTGGAAAATCGTATCTTTTACTAAATGAAGCCAAAGATAATCCCCTTCATGAGATTATCTCTCTGCCCCATTATGTGTATTTTTTTATTTAGCTTATTTGAAGACGCTAATGACTTATGATTTGGATACCTTTTTCAATGAAGTGAAAATCAAAAGAAAATAGGAAGAGGTATCATAACCATACGGATGTGAGGGATTTTAAAAACCATGCACCTACAACCATAAAAAAAGATATCTTAGTGTCCATGAAACTACTTTATTCTTAGCAAACTCAATATGGGAAAGATTACTCATCCTAGGATTATTATTTACCCATTCAATGTTGTCCTTAACAAAGTGCATACAAATGTATTTGATGTCTCCACGTGCCAACTCATACCAATGACAAGTGTCACTCATCACCCTTGACATGTCATATCTTCAACCCTAGAAACCCTACTTCCTCCTTCATGTCGCCGGCCAACGTGAGCACTTGAATTGCGCCACCATCAAACATCTTACCATCTACATCTTTGATCGCAGAAGAACAATGGCCCCCAACATGCGAAAACCCAGTTCGCGAACAAGAGAACCGCTTCCTCATCTCACAGCCGCGAGCTCCTAGGGTGTATCCCTTCGTAGAGCCACCAAAAACCTACAAACCCAAAAATCAGGCAACCAAAATCGCGAACACTTCACACCACCATGGCTTCCTCCATTTTTGCGTAACCAAGTTCGTTTTCCCAATCAACCACAACGAAACCTGAAAAAAGAAACCAAGCAATCGAAACAGAATTGCAGGAACTCTATATTCAATAACTCCACCACTCCTCTCACTTTTTACCATGTACTTCACTCCATTCATTGAGGGTTAAGCTTCTTAGACTATTCCATTGTAATTTCATTATGGATTATGAGGTTAAGTTGAATTAATATTTTTATTTCTTTTGATTATTGATTTGATTATCTTTCTTCTATGTCTTTTGTGAGAAAAGGTGATGCCTTATATCTCAACCAAGAGGGGGTGAATTGGTTAGCCCTTTAAAAATTGATCCTATAAAAAACTTTATGAGTTCTTTGTGTTTCTTGAAATCAATAAAACAAGTATGATGAAACAACAAGAAAAGAGAAAGGAGAGAAAGATCAACACAACGATATATATTGGTTCGGCCAAGCCTACATGTAGTCTTCCTTCAATAACCTTAGTTGAAGGGATTCCACTATAATGATTGAGTTACGAGAATATAAAGATATACCCTCTCAATGTACTTCTCACCCCACTAAAAAACACATATAGTACAAGATATGAATACCCTCACAATTTTACCAAAATAGAGAGCAATCCAAACTCTCTAAACACCTTGAGAGTAATCCTAACTCTCAATGAAGAACACCAAGGTTCTCTCCTCCTAGCTAACCCGCACAGGAACATAATCCTCTGATTGCAAAAGATGAATCTAATCTTCATAGTAGTACACTAGCAATGTGTAATTGATCAAAACTCTTTCAGCTCAATTTTCTTGCAAGAATCTTGATGATTAACCCAAATGTGAACTTTGATACTCCAAGACTTGTTCTTAGACACTCCTACAATCAATACTGAATCAACAAGTTAGTTATGAAATTGATAGTTCAAAGATTCGTATTGAAACAATGCGCAAGATAGTTATATATAGGATTTTTTAATCCTAACGCACTTTAATTGATTACGCAATTAATGTAATCTGTTAAGTTTTTCCTTTTGCTTTAACAATTTTACATCCGTTTAAGATTTAACAGATTATACAACGCATGTAATCGATTAGGAAAATCATACAAGCCAACAATAAATTCATATAATCGTTAGAAACAATTAAGGCTTCAAATGAAATTGATTTTCACATATGAAACATATTTAATCGATAAGAAACTTAAGTAATTGGTTATGTTCAACACTTAAGGAAATTTTCAAATCAATTTTCATTCCGAACATATCAATACACTTATCAAACACTTATTAACATAGCAACGTGTTTTAATTGATTATACAACTAATGTAATAGATTACTACACAGTTGTTTGCCATTGTTAGTCATATATTGATATCAGGAGAAATCTAACAGATTATATACTATGTATAATCGATTATTTCCGCTAGAAATGTAATGTGCAATGTATTTAAACCTATGATTCATTTACACATAATGAATACATGTATCAAGCATCTCAAGCACAAAGACAGTCATGATAAAACAATTGTTATGTGTTTGTTGTGCAAGAAACCATAAAACATTCTTTTGTTTATCATAAAAAAACATAGATATATAGGTGGGTATAGCTCCCCTTGTCAACAATATCCCCCTTTTTTTATGATGCACAAAGGGAAACATGTTTTCGAGTTACTCTCCCCCTTTGGGTATTAGTAAAAAAAATGGCATAAAAAGTAAGATGGAATAAGTGCAAAAAGAAACATCAAGATAGTAATCCTTACAAACCATAAAAGATTGTGATGCTCCCCTTATCATTAAGAGATGTATCACTATACCAAAATGTGAGCATGATATGTTTGATCAAAAGAATGTATATCAGAGCTCACTTCATCAACTTGAAACAATATAACAAATGTATATAACAAATACATATAAGAGCATTTGATGGAAGCAGCTTCAAGCTTCATGCTAGAGTAGCCACGCACATCAAAATCGAAGCAGCAGATGGAAGGATGAGAGAAATCTATGGTGCACGCCAAGTGTTTGATGAATGATTCAATGGAGGTTTAGTGATTGTGTGAGGTTTCTCAAGCTCATAAAGCCTTCCAAGGGGGAAGGAAGCTAAAGGAGGGGGTGTTGAATAAGCACAATAAGGTTTGAACTCTGAGGATAAGCCTGGAGTAAACTCAACAACATTTCTTTATCTCTTCAAAGTTGAAATTTACAAGGAGAAGAGCCTATCTTCTATAGGTGAAGAGAGGACTCCATTTCTGATCTACAAAGCTTCTAAGAATCACAAGTGAAGGGTGTTGGAGAAGCTAAGGAGCTTGGGACGCAAGGTTCAGTCAAGAACACGTTAAAAATGTGTAAAAGTTGTCCGAAATGGTTGGGTACATGGTGCTGGTGGTTGGGCGCAAGTTTCATTCCGAAAGGCAATTCTCTTTGTTATTTGAATCCGGAAGCTATTAGCTCTAATCCGGAAAACACCCTTTTTCCTTCTTCCTTTACCTCTTTTACTTCCTTTAGCTCACCAAGCTTTTTTGGTTGATTGTCCATGGTCTCCAACCTTTATATAAGGCCTACAAAACATTGTAAATGTATTTAGAAAAGTGAGTACTTCTAATATTTAGATAAGGAAAACAATAAAGAACTTTTAAAAGTCTTGCTTCCCTTTCTTAGCCTTAGTGTTAAGTTGATACTTCTTTTGGATGGAAGTCCCTAAAGGAGTTGCCATCATCATTTATATTGAATTCAAATGAATATATCATATGATATCGTGTGCAATTCATAATACTCAAGATAATATATTCAATTTGTATAAAGCATAGAGTATTATTGTAGTTTAAATGTATGATATCAGCTTATGATGCAGCAGAATATATGAAAAATGTTTTAGAAGACCTTCAACATAGTTGCCATTTCATAATGATGCATATGTGATGAATTTTAAAACGATTTTGAGTAATATGCAACAAATGATATGTATAACATGCTAAACATATGTATAAGAACATTTAAAACTTAGCAATTTAAAACAGCAGTTATAAGAGTGTAAAACCAAGTTTTATCACTTAATCAATTATATGATTTATGTAACAAATTAAGAAAACTGCAGTGCAAATTATTTAACAGATTATAATCATGAATATGATCAAATTCATATTTTTAATCATTCAACCTGTCATGATCATATTGAAACCTGCAAACATAACTTCCTTAACATTATAACATGTTAGTAACATAATAAACATGATAAGAATAGCAATTGTGTATCAATGCATGATCCATGAATGAAAGTGAACAAATGATCATATAACAAAATGACATCCCATATTGTATTTATTCATAACAGTTTCATTTACTCATACAAGGTGTGCAATCAATCATAAACTTCATTCCAGTAATCCAGTCGAGTATTTCAAATATAAATGTCAAACCAATCATTCAGATAGCATTCAAAGTATTAAGCACATGGATTGTTCAAAACAAAATATTATAATTCCCAATAAACATCCAAACATCAAAGCAATAAATTGTTTAGAAAGATATAACCTTATGGCTTGATTATAGAAACTCACCAAGATTATATCTCCTATTTTCTTTTAACTAATTTTTAAAATAAGAACAACTAAATCTTCTAAAAGATTTACATAATGTCATTTTATTAAATATCTAGATTAATAAATTTGCATGCTTTTCCTTTCTACACCCCCTTTACTTAATTTTTATACCAATTAAATAAAGGTAAACGATCATTTTTCCCCTAAACAAATATAAAAATAAAGAAATAACATAACAATTATGTTCTAACAAAAATATACACTCAAGAACACTAATTTCCAAACGAAAACCCAAAGTCTCAAAACTAATTTATTTCTAAGACTCCTATTTTCCCATATCTTACATTCACCCTTTCTTAAAAGAATTTTCGTCCCCAAAAATTGCAGTCATTCGAAAACAGATAATACTAAATTTCATAAACTCCCCTAAAATTACATAACTTTTAAGCACATAATTTTCATAATACAATAACAACAATAATTCTCGAACAGATCAAAGGAACATCATAGTAAACTGCTTAATGTATTTTACATCATATAAAACAAAATCACAATCTATGCACAACTATAAATAGCAAGAAAACTCTACGTATATTCTCATCATGCAAACAATAAGCTACAAAGATTCACCATAAAACTAAATCAATTCTAGAACAATTTAAATATAGATCCCCAAACCATAAATATGCCCACTTAACAGTCACCTATAATTCATAAAAACATTCATCCAAACAATATTTCAAATAACCATTTGTAACCGTAGGCACACTATCATGCTCCAACTTTATTAAAACAATCTTTGACTTGAATATATACAATCGAAGCCTACACTCATACACTTGAAGCTATTGCAATCATATTTAATAGGAAAAATACATCATTCTAAATTTTCATAACTCTTATTAGTATGAATCACCTACAATGCATAATGAATATAGTATAACAATCAATATCAACTAATCATACTAGAACACACTAACACAACCCTTCATCCAAAGTATTCTAATTTCACAGAGAGCACACTATTCAAATACCTTGTAATCATTTACTAATATGTAGTAGAGAAACTAATCCAATTACAATTATTTACAACACAAAGTGCATCAAAGAAAACAACATACAATTACTATCACATCATTTGGTTAAAGCCTTTTTCACTACCTAGGGATATCACAAAAGACCATACAATAACCCATAATTTTGAAACACACCAACAATGACACATATCCAAACGTACCTTTTGTAAAATAACACAAAAACCAAATGTAAATCCTATAATTTTGAAAAACACCGAGTACTGTTCTCACATAACAACAAACGTGGTTTATAATATGGTAGCTTCAGGCTAGTATCCAAACTAATGAATCCACGCACATTAATGATCAAAACCATACATCATATTCTACTAGTTTCACGTGAATGCCCCTTGGGTGCCTACCCATCTAAACTTAATGAACTTATTCTACAAGAGCAATGAACCCGAAAGAAAACACCCCTTACAAACCCTATATTCATAGGTTTTTTCCTTATGCAACCCTAGATGCAGTTCTATATCATTACAACCCAAACCACCCCTGAGTATAATCAAAGCAGCACACCCCAAGAACCACACCTACACCGGTAGAGAACTCTACCAATCATTCGTGAGTTACACCAAATCACCAATATAACATTTATATCACAATAGTTAAGACCTTATTACAATTTCATAACACAAAACAATATCAATTCATAATAAGACTATAACAACCAATACGATAACCACACATACATTTCCTTAAACGAAATCATGTTCAACCCATTAGCTCTACAACATCTGTCAATTTAAGGCAACTTGTGCCTATCCAACCACCATTATAAATGTATCTCAACTTTCATACTTCACCGTATCTTTCTTGTTTATCAAAAAAAGATGATTCGAGTGATCCTACACTACAGCTTTGGACCTGTCTCCCATGTTGCCAACTGTTTACCCCAACACTAAACTCAACATCAATTGGAACCCTATGAGCAATACATTCATCCCTTTCTTCCCCCACGTAAGAGGAAAGAGCAACACTCGAATCATAGTCCCTTCCACCACCCATCATGGATGAAGAGACCCATCTCTTCTACCGCTCTTTAAAGACGAAGAGATCCACCTTTCTACCCTCGGCACAAGAGGAAAGGTGACAACATTTCTACCCCCTCAAAATAGGAAAGGGCAGCACTCGAATCTGAGTCCCTTCCACCATTCATCATGGACGAAGAGACTCATCTCTTCCACTACCCTTTAAAGATGAAGGGATCCACCTTTCTACCCCCTAGCAAGAAGAAAGGTGACTACCTTTCTACCCCCTCGAAAGAGGAAAGGTACAACCCCGGATTAACGAAGTATAGCCAATAGATATACTTAAAGCATACCCGTCATCACACGACATGGTTAGTTCAACACCGTGACTCTCTCACTAAGCTAATCAATGAACCCGAAAAACCATTACAGCTCTTCTTATAACTCATCCTCTTCCCCTGCTTCACACAGGTGAAAGAGAGACCCTAACTTTAAGGGTATCACCCTCCCACACTGGATCACTTCCAACTCTT